>CAUYSK010066480.1:0-15672 GCA_963575035.1 Avahi laniger
ACCACTGTACTTCAGCCTGGGAGACAGAGCGAGAAGACCTTGTCTCTTAAAAAAATAAAAATGTTTAAAAACAAACAATAAAAGATAAGTCCACCCCTGAAGAAAACCAAATACTCGTAAGTATGCTTCTGAGAATATAAATTAATTCTACCCAAAATGAGTATCTACAAAGGTAAATCTACTTAAAGAGTGTGTGTGTGTGTGTGTGTGTGTGTGTGTGTGTGTGTAAACGAATGTCTGGACAATCTGTTTTCCGTTATTTATGACATTATCTCATCCGCTAATTTAAATCCCACTTATCTTAAGTGTGTCCTACAAGTTCATTTATAAGCCAGCTATTGAGAATTTAGAACCCATTTTCCTTCATAAAAAAAAATTTTAAAGATAACTTAGGTACCAGACTATTTCCCAAGAACCTGTTTATACTACACAGAGCTAATCTATGGGTGTACAAAGATAAAAATTGTCACTATGTTTCTAGTTCCATCTCAGGAAACAGTTCAATTGCTGTCACCACATCCCCAAACACGATGATAAGAAAGAGAAAGCTGAGTGCTGTGAGGACATACGAAAGTACATGAGTAGAAAAATGAGTTTAGGAGAATAAGGAGGAATGCCCTAAAAAAGCCATTTTTCTATGGGTATACTTAAAATACATAAGCTCCTGCTTGGTGACTTAGAACAATGGTTTCCAAAGTGAGATGCATGACCCAGGAGATATAGATGATCCTTTAAGGAGTAAGGGGAAATCCCTTATCTGTCCACAATTCTTTACCTGTAATCGCAAAATTCAAAAAACTCCAAAACCCAAATCCAAAAAAGTTTTTTTGTAATTTAGCAGCAAACTCACCTAGGGGTAAACCCTAATCTGAACAAGAGGCTGTATATATACAGTATATAGTCTTCTTTTATTCCCTTAAGAATTATTCATATGCTTTGTTGCAGAAATATTAATGTATCTGATTACAGAACACTGCTGTGGACCTCAAAGTGCATGCTTTATGTTATGTGGCAAATATTCTATATAATGGTTATAAAATCTAAAAGTTTATAAAGTTGGTCCCAAGCACTCTGAACAAGGCATGGTGGACTCCCATTAAAACTTCTACTTTTATATTTACTTCTTTTTCAAAAAATAGAAGAATGAAATTAAGTGTTACTAATTATAAATTAGTAAATTGATACTAGCGCCCTTAGTGGGTCCCTATAAATAATCACGTGTCACATCTGCAATTGAGGCTGTGTGTGACTGGCTGGTGCAGATGTCTCTGAGGAGGACACACTGAATCCAGTTTTGGTGTTGCTGGAAATACAGCAATCCCCCCTCATTCACAGGGGATATCTTCCAAGACCCCCTCATAGACATACACTTAGAAGATCTTGGTTACGAAACATGTGCATTTTTCAATTTTACAAGATGTTGCCAAATTGCTTCTCAAAGTGGTTGTACCAAATTATTCTACCACAAGACCTTAAGGGTTCTTGTTTCTCCATATTCCTCATCAATACATACTATTAATTAGACTTTTAATTTTTGTCGGTCTTATTGGGATGAAAGGTATCTTTTGTTTAATTTGTATTTCTGGGGTTAGCTGTGAGTTAACTGTGTGAACAGTTATTAGCTCTTTATTATTAACATGAAATGAAATTATCAAAGCTAGGGGAAAATTTGTATCTAAATTTATCTAATCCATTTATTTCATAGCTAAAGGAAAAGGTCAACCAGCTGGCCCAATTCTAACCGCTAATTGAAAACTTTTTTCCCATTCCAGATAATGTAATTATCTGTTACCCCAACCACAAACATACAAACATAAATATTAATAGGCCAATTTTCCTCAAAAAAAAAAAAAAAACCCCACCAAACTTTGTAACAGTGGTGAGGTTTCAGTACTCTGAGTACTATTATGACAATTTCACATCTGCCAGGTACAGAGACTGGCTTCAAGGGTACAGGATGACTGCGGCTTTGAGCTGATGTGTTTCAAACAAAGAAAATGTAAAAGATTAAGGACCCTATACTATCATAATAGTAAAGGCTGATCAGCTCAAGCTAGAGAATCTGACAGCTTCATATGCAGCTCAATTACTTGCTTTAACAGCAAAAATTCTTTTACAAGACGGATATGTTTCTTACTGGAAGCTAAATATAATTATATAATTAAATTTGTATAATTATAAGAAACTACCTGTGAGGTGGCACTGCACTCCAGCCTGGGCAACAGTGTGAGATCCTATGTCAAAAAAAAAAAAAAAAAAAAGTATTTTTCCCAAAAAAATCAGAAGTGAAGAAAGAGAAAGACAAGAGACACAGTATAAGAAAGCACTAAAATTTTAAACCCAATTAATTGTTAATAATATAACTGTGAAGTTTAATGCAAATTTTTTTAAGAGACTAGGTCTTGCTATGCTGCCTAGCTGGCCTCAAGCGATCCTCGCACTTCCACCTCCTGAGTGGCTGGGTCATGCCTAGGGTCATTACAGGGTCATGCCCCCACACCTGGTTTAATGCAATTTTAAGAGCAAATGCTAAAATATAAAAAGGTTATATATTTACAGGAGTACAGCAGGGTGGAGGGAACAAGGACAATGTGAACAATAATTTGGAACTAATTTTCCTGATAATTTCCATAAAACCAGGACAACAGAAAGAGTAAGAAGTGTGAAGCAGGGGAAATTAAAGAGATTGTTTAATTTTCTACACATACAGAAAACTAATTTCTCAATCAGTTTGTTAAATATTAAAGGGGAACCATTAGCAAAATAGAAAAAAAGGTGATAGGGCCGGGAGCAGTGGCTGACGCCTATAATCCTAGCACTCTGGGAGGCTGGGGCAGGAGGATCACTTGAGGTCAGGAGTTGGAGACCAGCCCAAGCAAGAGCAAGACCCATCTCTCCAAAAATAGAAAACAGAGCTGGGTGTGGTAGCACATGCCTGTAATCCCAGTCGGAGTTTGAGGTAGGAGGATCACTTGAGTGAAGGGGAAGAGGAAGGAGCAGGGGAAGGGGAACCAAGAGGAAGGGGAAGGAAAGGAAAGGAAGAAAAGAAGAGAAAAAGAAAAAAGGTAATAAAATTTCTAGTTCATCGGGAAAAAAATACACAAGAAAACATAAAAATTAAAAAAGGTAATAGTAATCACAGAAAATGTATCAGCTATCACAATAAACACAAACAAGTTAAATTCTTCTATTAAAAAACAGATTCTCAAAGTCAGTGAAGACAATATTTACCCATGTCATTTACAAGAGAAATTCCTACAATAAATTCACATAAAAGCAAAAAATTAGTACACAAAGATACAAAGATACAAGTTTGCTTGTGGCATTGTTTCAAATGACAAAAAGAGGAAACACTATAAAAGTCTATCAAAAAATAGTTAAGTAAAATAGGTAAGTTAACTATTAAATACTATGTACCTACTATTAATAAGAAGAGTAAGACAGATTCTTATGTGTTGACACTGCAAGATGTCCATGACAAAATACATGAAAAAAGAAAGCTGAATAACAGGGCATATGGTATATTTTTGGCAAGGGAGAGATAGGAATACATATACGCTTCTCTATGAGTAAGTTTAAGGCATAAAAATATCTGTCACTTTATTTTACCATGTAAGGAGTACATACTAGATTATTTATAATGAAAACAGACATATATGTCAAGTAGAAAAAAGCATAAAAACAAAATTATATATGTGGTAAAACCTCTGCTGCGCAAAAAATGCTTTGTAAAGAAACTGAAAAAAAAATATATCAAAATAGTTGTCTCTGGGCAACATAATTACAGGCAACTTTTTTTGTTCTTTAGTTACTTCCAAATTTCCCCCTTTTCCCAGACATCCCCCAAATTTTTTCAAATAAGCATGAACGTATGTATTATAGAAACATATTTCAAAACAGTTCAATCAGCTAAAATCATTAAAAGAAAACAAAAATCAGGAAAAGATTTTTTTTTTGGAGGCAGGGTCTCTCTCCTGTGTCACCTGGGCTACAATGCAGCAGCACTATCATAAGTCACTGCAACCTCAAACTCCTGGGCTCAACTGATCCTCCTGCCTCAGCCTCCTGAGTAGCTGGGGCTACAGGTACATACCACTATGTCCAGTTAATTTTTCTTTTCTTTTTTTCTTTTTTTTTTTTTTTGTAGAGACAGGGTCTTACTATGTGCTCAGGCTGCTCTTGAACCCCTGGCCTCAAGAGAGCCTTCCTCCTCAACCTCCCCAATTACTACACATGAGGCACCATGCATAGCCTGAAAGGTGTTACCTGTTCCTTTATTTAGGTTATACACATACTTCCCTTCTCCCCAACTAACAATACCAATCTTATTTTAAAGACATGTATTATAATAGAGGTAAAGGTCTGCAAAAGGACAAAATGTTTTCCAATTTGTCTCTTTAAAACCCCCTACACCCTTTTTGGGAATTAAAACCTTCCTTCCTGCCTGAGGCCAGTAATCAAAGGGGCAGAAAAATGTTCTTTGTTTTCTAGTATCTTAAATCACAAAAGATTGCTGAACAGAATTGTCCAGAGCTCCTGGGATCATCTTCACTGAAGATAAGAGTCAACCAAAACCACTAACTAGAGTTAAACAATAGCCCAAGGCCACAACATGTCACACAGACCTGAGCTCTACCTCTGAAAACCCCCCTATAAAATGCCCTGTATTTCTGCTTAAAAGGAAGACAGTGGTTTTTCGAGATGCTATTCTGTCACCCTCCTCATTTGTTGGCAAATTAATAAATTTCTCTTTCCTTTTCCTCAAATCACCTGTCCTTATTCTTTGTTCTCACTGATTCTGCCTCAAGGACAAGTACCAAACTTTCGGTAACAGTATGATTAACAACCAAGCAAGGCTTGGAATCTGCTGAGGGGAAGAGGAGAAAACAGAGCCTGGGTATCTCAGGTAGACAAACAGTCACGTAGCACCCTGCTATTCAAACTGTGTCCGTGAGCCAGCAACATCTGCAACACCTAGGAGCTTTCATTTCTAATAACATACTCTCACAGAATCCCAGACCCACTGAATCAGAATCTGTATTTTTTTTAAGACTAGTCAAATGCAGTGGTGAGAAGGAGGGAAGAGTAGAACTAGCAGCTGAATCTGAAACTGTGAACAATACTGAGATAACTCACTACCTTCGGACCAGCCCAGAATCTGCATTTTTAAAGGTCCCCAGATGATCTGTCAGCTTAAAGTTTGAGAAGTACTAACATAGGGGTCTACTAGTGGATTTCTTGAAGTTCTCAATTCAACCAAGCTGCAGTCTATAGGGAATATTAAGAACTGGACACACTTTCATTATTTAAAACATTCTTTTAGCAGATGGAGATAAAATAAGAAAGACATTTTACAGAAGTCTTTAAAATAGGTAGGATCTATAAGAAAATAAAGTTTTCCTTGCAGATAACATTAGTAAAAAACATAATGCAATAATATTTCATCTTTTCCAGATCTGGCACCCTACTCCCAAAACCCTGTTCCCCCAAGTCCTACTTTTTTCCTAAGGCTCTGTCCCCTGGCAATAACCTTTTCTACTGTAGTTCTAGAAACAAATGAGAAGAGAACAGGGGGACTTCAGAAGAGGGAAACCTGAGGATTATTAATTCATTTCTTTTTTTTAAACCAGGGTCAGCACTTTTAAATCTTCAGCTGAATACAAAACATCTGAGGATTTTTTTTCCCCATGACCCAAGAAGCATCCTTTGCTAGGGGTGGAAGAAAAGGGCAAAGAACTGCCTGAACTACCCCTAAAACAGCTTGAACTAACTACAACAGAAGTTAGTTTTGAATAAAGCTGATTTTCTATGCCTCTTAATTTTTTGTGATCCATACCAAGAATGATAGAAAGAACCTAAACAGGAAATCCAAATTCATTTTCTCCATTCTCTCTGGTAACAATACAATACTATAGTCAAGTGACCACAAAACAAGCATAATTAAAAACAATTTCTCCCTAAATCCTGTAAAATCAATGTCTAAACAATAAAAAGTCAACTATACCTACTTGACTACAGATGTCATAAAATTAACTCCAAACTAATTAAATAATAACTCATATATTTCCACAATGTTCTTGCTTACTACAAATTAGCCAATATGTGGACACAAGATAGGAGTTATATCATTCAGATATATACTAAATGCTCCTCTTTGCAAGGCTTAACTATCCTAGACCATAAATTCAAATATATCCTGTGTCACCTGAAAGAAAAAAATAAAGCGTATATGCCATACAGACCCCACATAACTCCCAGACAAAATCTCCAACATGTGGTGAGGGGATATCAGAAAGATTCACATTGACCCAACCACTACTGAATCCTTAAATCTCTGGAGAGTTTCAAAGAATTTTTTTTTTTATTTCAGCATATTATGGGGGTACAGATGTTTAGGTTACATATGTTGCCCTTCCCCTCTCCCCCCCTCAAAGAATTTTCTGTTGAAGGTTACCCACTGTTGAATTCCCAAACATACTGCAATAAATTTTCTGTTCATACAGTGTGGGTGTAAGTAGGGAACAAAGAATGAATAATAAAAGGCAACCTCAGTTCTCCTTCTAGTAGATATCATAGGCTGTCTTTCTTTCAATTAACTATGACATTTGTCAAACACACATAAAAATTAAAATAACAACTATCTACTCACCAATCACCCAGTTTAAGACATAAAACATTACCAAAACAGCTAAAAAGCCGCTGGTGTACTTCCACCAACTGCACTCCATTCCCTTTACCATAAAGATATCCACTCCCTTGAATTCAATATTTATCATTACCTTTCCGGCACACATTTACCACATGTGTACACATCCCTAAACTAATGAGTCTCAAAGGAGGCAATCCTCTCCAGTAGAAGGCCTGCATCTAATGGGTAGAGACCAGGGGTGCTGGGCTACAATACATAAGACACCTCTACAACAAAGAATTATCCTATCCAGTTCAAAATATCAATAATGCCAAGGCTGAGAAACTCTACCTAAAAAACAGTGTTGTTTTGCGCTTTAATATCCCATAGGTTTTCTTTCGCACAGGTATTTGCTTAACTTTCTCTTCTATACAGTACTGTACTGTATAAATTCACACAGTTCATTTATTCATTCTCCTGATGATGTACATTTAAGTTTTTTCCAAATTTTTTGCTTTTACATACAACACTGCTGTGAAGATTCTTTCATAATCCTCTATGTGCTCAATGAGAGATTCCATCTAAGGCAGTGATTTTCAAAGTGTCGTTCTCAAACCCCTGGGGAAATCCTCAAGACCCCTCGAGGGACTTCATGAGATCAAAAGTATTCTCATAATAACAAGTAACACATTATTTACCTTTTTCACGCTGGCATTGCACTGATGGTGCAAAAGCAATAGTGGGTAGAACTGCTGGTGACTTAGCCACATTAATATCATCATTAATGAGACATATATGGATATCAGGTACCTCCTGATATGTGGGTCAAAACATCATTTCTATGGTTTTCATACCCAAAATATATAATCCGATTTTAATCATGAGGAGATATCAGACAAATTCAACTTGAAGGATAGTATACAAGACTACCGGTCAGGCCGGGCACGGTGGCTCACGCCTGTAATCCTAGCTCTCTGGGAGGCCAAGGCGGACGGATTGTTTGAGCTCAGGAGTTCGAAACCAGCCTGAGCAAAAGCGAGACCCCGTCTCTACTAAAATTAGAAAGAAATTAACTGGACAACTGAAAATATATATAAAAAAAATTAGCCAGGCATGGTGGCGCATGCCTGTAGTCCCAGATACTCGGGAGGCTGAGGCGGGAGGATGGCTTGAGCCCAGGAGTTTGAGGTTGCCGTGAGCTAGGATGACCCCACGGCACTCTAGCCCGGGCAACACAGTGAGACTCTGTCTCAAAAAAAAAAAAAAAAAAAAAAGACTACTGGTCAGTGTCAAGGTCATGAAAGACAAAGACCCAGGAACTAGCCCAAATTGGAAGACACTACTAAATGCACTGTGATGTTAGATGAAAAAAAAGAACATCTGCAAGACAACTGGTAAAATCTGAATAAGGCCTACAGATTAGTTAATACAGTACTATTGTATTAGTGCTAATTTTCTGGTTTCAATAACTGTACTTGGTAAGATGTTAACACCTGAAGAAAGCGGATAAAGGATCAATGGGAACTCTTACTCGCTTTGCAGTTTTTTTATAAGCCTGAAATTATTTCAAAATGAAAAGTCAAATTTTTACTATTACGTACAGTACTGAATATAATAAATACTGAGTAAATCTGTCAGAATATAATGTCAATGGATACCAATTATTAAATATTTTGAAGAAAAAAGAAAACACTGAAAGTAGTAGTATAGCCTTGGGGCAAAACAAGAGCCAAGAGCTTATGACTTGTACAATCCTTTAAAAAAAAAAAAAACTAAAGAAATCAAAATACATTTCATTAAGCATTTCACACAAAGGCTGGCTATCCTGCATCTATCCTGCATTTAAAACACTTACTAAAAGAATCAGATGAACAAGATGAACTGTTAAACATAACAAATACTGTATAAAATTATCTACTAAGTTAAACTAAGATTCTAAAACAGTTCTCTGGGAAAAAAACCCTGCTTTTACATTAAGACAATAAAACTATTAATATGAAGGATACACTCCATACTACAAAACATTCAGACATTAATATCCCTTCAAAAATCACTATAGTCCAGGACTTGTTACACTTTACCTTACCCTAGAAAGATATTTAACTTTCCCCATAAACCTACAATTACTGATCCCAAGAACTCCTCCAAGAGTTGCGGTCAGACTTTAGCCTGAGCTAGCATGGTAACAAAACTTTAACAGAGTATGCAGGAATAGGTATAGGCCTCATACAGTGTTGCAAGGAGTGTCAATTGGTAAAATGTCTTCAGAGTGCGATTAATCTACTTGGCACAGTGGCTCCTGCCTGTAATTTCAGCACTTTGGGAGGCCCAGAGTTCAAGACTATCCTGGGAAACACAGCGAGACCCCGTCTCTACAAAAAATAGAAAAATTAGCCAGATATGGTGGTGTGCACCTATAGTCCTGCTACTCAGGAGGCTGAGGCAGGAGGATCCCTTGAGCTCGGGAATTTAAGGTAACAGTGAGCCATAGCTGGACCAGTGCACTACAGCCTAAGTGACAGAGCAAGACCTTGTCTCTTAAAATTTTTTTAAAAATTATTTTTATTATAAAAGAGCAATTAGTCAACATTTATCAAAATGTTAAATATGTGCACACTTTAATGCAATTCCACTTTTTCAAAGTACTCAACACACAGGCACAAAGATATATGTACAAGGATTTATTCACTGCATCACTGTAAATAAGAAGACCTAAAACAATATAAAAGCCTGTCAATAAAGTACTGGTTAAATAAATTGCTGCATCCAGTCACTGGAATACTATGCAGCCACGAAAGAATGGAACAATCATCAATATGAATTATTAAGTGAAAGAAAAAAATGCACAAGAGTGAATGTAGTTTATCACCATTTGTACGTTAAAAGGGGAGTAGATTTACAGTATATTCACATATATGCTTGCAATGCAGAGAGTATTCTTTAAGAATACACAAGAAACTGATAACAGTTGTCCCTTTCTGTACTGTTGAATCTTTTTATTTTCTTTTGCATGCACATACATCTTTTTCAATGTTTAAAAAGCTAGCTAAGAGACACAATTTTATGAAATATCTGTTCAAAACCTGAGATGGCTTGAGTTACTTTCTTTTTTATTGCTGCTAACAACTATAAGCCCATTTCAAGATTTGTTAGGCTTTGACAAACTCAAATCATAATGTCTTAGAAGCTGTTCATTTAGGAATTCTGGAAAGCATCCAGTTTTACGTTTGAACTATTTTCTACTAAATCAAGGAAAAATATCAGGGATAAATAATATCAAGCATAAATGTATGTGAAAATGAATTAAAATAAATTAGATATTTATTTTGTGAAAGCAACCCTTCGGTTAATCACATTAAGAAACTCCAGAGTCAATAACAAACAGACCCCTAAAATTCAGTGAATCAAGGAGGACACTGACTCATTGCTGGGTGAATGGGTAAAACTCTGACATCACCTTACTGAGACGGGATATTAACAAAAAAGAACACGCCTATCTGCAACTTGGAAAAAGTATTTAACACAAAAAAATGCTTCAAGAGCTCAAGCTGTTTTCGCTCTATTTATATTAAGACATAAAATTAAACAATTTAGATGAAAAATCATTCCACAGGGTCCCAAGTAGCATTCCACTACTGAGCTCCAAGTCATTCTGTGTTACGGGGCGGGAAGAAATAAAAAAGGTATCTCAAATCCGAGGTACCAACGGCCCCTCGGCAATTGTAACCGGTCAACGAGGCACCATATGGCAAGGCAAGCTCCCTTCAGACAGTTATCACTTGATGGCTGATTAATGTCAATGGTTTATTAGACAGGCCTCTGCAAACCCCTTCCCTAGAGGAGGAGGAGGAGGGGAACCGTGTCTGTTGTATTCCTGGTGCTTTGTGTCTTCCAGGCTTGAAAGCGTCCTAGTGACAGCTCTGCCATGATTTCCCTCGAGGAGAGGGGATCTTTTCTCAAAGTTTTTGTTTACCCGTACTGAACCTAAAATTCTCTTTGGCCCTTCCCCTTCTCCGTTTCCTGCAGGCGGGCGCAGCGGGCGAGGTGTCCCACCGAGGGCCTCCCTGCCAGGCGGCCCCAAAGCCCACCGCAGTCTCGCCCCTTCCCCCGACGCGCGCAGGCCCCGGGCCAGGGGGCCACAGCTTACCCGTAGGCGCGCTGTCCAGAACGCGCAGGTCGTAGGCCCCGGAGCAGCGGTAGTTTGCAGCAGTGCCGTTGTCCCACACCACCACCACCTCCTCGGGGCTCTCGAAGCTCCGGACTGTGCCCACATGGCCTTCGCCGCCGTCCTGCTTCCCCCACTTCCAGTCAGGGCCGCGCACTACCCGGGCCCCGACCCCCTCCACCATCACCCTGTTATTCCTGGAGTTACTCATCGGGGCCCGGGCGGTGGGCTCCGCCGCTGCCGCCGCCGCCGCCGGGGGGCCCGTGAGGGAGTTGGGCCCGGGCCGGACTCTCGGCGCCGGCGGAGGCGGCAGCGAGCCCCGGGGGACGTGGGAATAACTCACGGGGGCGGCTGCGCGGTCCGCGCGGAGCCCACAGCCACTGCCCAGCCGTCGCCGCCGCGCCCCCCGCTCGGACTGGAGGCCGGCCCGCGGCGGCTGGAAGGCGGCGGCGTCGAGCGAGCAGAGGGGAGGGGGCCGTGGGCGGGGACTGCCCCGCTTCCTCCGGGCTCCCCGGCCAGGCTACAGCGTCGGCCGCCAGGAAACCACGCTCTCCCCCGGCCGGGAGCGCGAGGAGTGCAGGGGGCCGGGGGAGGCCAGCCCGGGGGGGACGGCGAGGGCGGCGGGGAGCAAGCTGAAGTGCCGGCCTTTTCTCTCCCCCGGCCCCTCGCTCCGGGGTGGGCGCCCAGGTGCAGGCGCCGCCTCCTCCCCCGTGGGCAGCGGTGGTACCTCCCGGCGTCGGGCGAGCGCCCGGCCCCAAAGGCCCCCTTCTCTCTGCCCCCACGCACGCCGCCGCGCTCCGCCCCGCCACAGAGTCCCCGCCGGGCGAGAGCGGCTCCACATCCGGGTACTGCCGCACCCAAGGCCGGAGCAGCACCTTCTCAGTGACTAGGAGGGGGGGTCCTCAGCAATAACAGGGTGGGAAGGCTTCCGGACAGTCGCATCATCGCGGAAAGAAAGAAAAGAAAACCGATCCCTAAGCGTCTCTCTAGGCCCAATAAGAGTGCGCATGCGCGCCCCCACCCCCCTCCCAATAAATAAAAGAGGAGGAAGGCCCGCCCCAGCCTAGGGAGATGAAGGGGCGGATCTCTGGAGTTGTCTCCCTCAGGCGTGGCGCGCCCCATTGGCTGTGAGGAAGGGGGCGGAGCCTGTCTGGAGGTGGGGCTGGAGGAAGTGCGACTAGGGATGCGACCCGGCTGCTGAAACTGTGCAACGGTGAGGAGGCCGGTCTTTCGTTCAATTCTAGTGTTCCTAGGTGTACTAAGGTGAATTTGGGATTCCATATTGTTTTAGTCCCCTTTTTTAACGGAGGCAGGAACAACAGAGATTAAGGGTGACCTGTATGTTTGTATGTGTAAATTGAAAACATTTCAAACCAGAGTGCGTGATGAGGGATGGGTTTTTTAAATGAACAGAATGGTTTTGAATGTTGCGAGCAACGGTAAAGCCTTTTGGAAGGTTTGTCTTGCCTTTATGCAGAGTCAGGGTGGTAGGTAGGCTCCAAACTTTACTCATGAATAACCGTCTCCACCCACGACATAATTCAGAACCTAATTGCAAAATACAGCCTTGAAGAAGGTAAGAGGGCTGTAAGAGTGTTTTTTGGTTGCCATCACTCAAATGACATTATGATATATAGAGTTTAAAACCGTTGTTTCCACAGCCCAGCTTGCATGTATGCATTGTTAACATAAGCTGTTGCTTTTCCTGAGGAAAGTCGAGGGAGGAGGGAAAATCCAGCAGAGTAGTGAAATAAATAAGATGTTCTTAGTTTTTTATGTAAATGCAACTAACAAGAAAATACCAATTACAGAATCCCAAAGGCCGAACACAGCTAATTTTAGAAACTAAACAGAATTTAAATATTTGCTCAGAATAGGGCAGCCAAATTTCTAATTTGCATTTCAAAATATTTTACCCTGGAAATTTTAAATGTGTTATTATCAGAGCTGCTCAACTGCAACCATTCAGTTATGGGCACTGTGGAGTTTTACTGTTCCACCAGTTCTTCCTACTCTCTTTGGGATCTCTTCTGGTTTCCTTCTGTTAACTAGTTAAACTGATCACATGAATTAGTAAATTGATAAAAAAAATTTCAAATAAAATAATCACTGTTAAGAGTTATACCTGTGATTGACAAAAGTTAATTCAAGTAAAAGCCAGCTAAGATGTCAGATCCTTAATAGTGTAGCCTTACATTTTGCATCAGATATATCAGTATCATCTTTCCACATGTTTGGCTCTCCTAGGAATTTTATATCAACTATATTTATATTTGCATAGTCTTGTTAAAATAGGCTGTTGAGCTGGGTGCAGTGGCTCTCATCAGCTACTCGGGAGGCTGAGGCAGGAGGATCCCTGGAGCCCAGAAGTTCTAGGCTTCAGTGAGCTATGATGGTGCCAGTGCACTCCAGCCTGGGCAACAAAATGAGAACCTGTCTAAAAAAAAAAAAGGCTGGTGTTTTTAATACCAGAGATTTTTAATGCCAGAATTTTATTTTCCCTTTAAATGAAGATTTACACTTCCTTATACTGGAAAGAGATCTTAAAAGGTGATCTAACCCAGTGGCTTTCTTCTCTTATATTTTTTCTTTTCTTTTTTCTTCTATGGCCCTCCCCTCTCCCTAAACCTCTTAGTTCCTACCCTATTCGTTTGATCTGTACCAGCAGCTACGTACTATAGATGAAGCAATATACAGAAGGTCCCTGATTTATGATGATTTAACTTACAGCTTATGATGATACAAAAGTCATATGCATTCAGCAGAAACTGTACTTTGAATTTTGAATGTTTTTAAAATTTTTTTAGAGACAAGGTCTCATTCTATTGCCCACGCTGGAGTACAGTCGTGCGAGCATAGCTAACTGTAACCTCAATTCCTGGGCTCAAGTGATCCTCCTACCTCAGCCTCCTGTGTAGCTGAGACTACAGGTGGATATTACCAGCCCTTGCTAATTTTCAAATTTCTTTTGTAGGGAAGGGGTCTTGCTATATTTCCCAGGCTGTTCTCTAAAGCCCGGCCTCAAGTAATCCTCCTACCTTGGCCTCCCAAAGTACTAGGATTACAGGCTTGAGCTACCAAACCTGGCCAAATTTAATTTTGATCTTTTCTAGAGCTAGAGGTATGCGAAACAATGCTTTCTAGTGATGCTGGGCAGTGGCAGCAATCAGGAAGATAATACTGTACAGTGTACTGTATTCAATAAATTACATAAGATATTCACTTTATTATAAAATAGGTTTTGTGTTAGATGATTTTGCCGAACTATCAGTTAATGTAAGTGTTCTGAGCATGTTTATGGTAAGCTAAACTATGATGTTTATAGATTAGATGTATTAAATGCATTTTCAACTTGTAATATTTTCAGCTTACAATGAGTTTATTGGGATATCACCCCATTATAAGTTGAGAAGCATCTGTAGTAAGGCTGGAGCCCACCTATAGTCTCCCCTTCCTCCTACTTCTGCAGGGACTCTAGGGGAGCTCTGGAGAACCACTGAGCACGAGTATGAAAACCTCAAATTAGCCCAATCCCCATATTTGAGATGAAGAAAATCAGGCCAGGATTGATTAAGTAACTTGTCCAGGATTACAGAAGAAGGTAAGAGATAGTGCTAAGACTATAACCCATCTAATATTGTGTATGTTTGTCTGTATATAAATACTCTCTTATCCATCCATCCCCCTCTTAAATACGTTATGAATATATAACACTACCATATTGCTAAGACTATTTCAGTGCCTTTAAATGAATAGTTTGCCATTGGTCCCCAATGTTTTTGATCATACTTCCTTTCAGTACAAAATTTTCGACATGTACTTATTTATAAACTTTATATATACTATCATGTTATACATGTTATAAAACAAATTCAAAAATAGACATTATAAGAGGATGAGATACTTTTTTTGTTGTTTTTTTTGTTGTTGTTTAGGAGATAGGGTCTCATTCTGTTGCCTAGGCTGGAGTGCATTGGCATAAATTGTAACTCACTGCATCCTCCAACTCCTGGGCTCAAGTGATCCTGCTGCCTCAGCCTCCACAGTCACTAAGACCACAGGCACATGGCACCATGCCCGGCTAGTTTTTTCATAACGTTTTTAGAGATGGGGTCTCGCTATGTTACCCAGGCTAGTCTCAAACTCCTGGCCTCAAGCGATCCGCCTACCTCAGCCTCCCTAGTTGATGGGATTATAGGCATGAGCCACTGCACCTAGCTATAAAATACAAATTTTTTTTTTTTTTTTTGAGACAGTCTCACTCTGTTGACCTGGCTAGAGTGCCGTGGCATCAGCCTAGCTCACAGCAACCTCAAACTCCTGGGCTCGAGCGATCCTCCTGCCTCAGCCTCCCGAGTAGCTGGGACTACAGGCATGCGCCACCATGCCCAGCTAATTTTTTCTATACATATATTTTTAGTTGTCCAGATTATTTCTTTCTATTTTTTAGTAGAGACAGGGTCTCGCTCTTGCTCAGGCTGGTCTCGAACTCCTGACCTCGAGTGATCCTCCCGCCTCGGCCTCCCAGAGTGGTAGGATTACAGGCGTGAGCCACCGCGCCTGGCCCACAATATGTTTTTTAATGGAAATGTTTATATAGACAGCTTACAGAAATGATTTACCACATACACGGGGGCAGCCCCATTCCTGGCCCATCTTGTACCAACTCTGTCCTGCTCTGGAATCAGCTTTTTCTCCATGAAGCCTAATTCATTATTACCACTGGTATCGGAGACCGAGATCTAGGTGTTAGGTGAACTTGATGAACACGAAACTTTGACCTTGGGAGTCATGGTTAATAAGACTGCATGGTCGTGGTGGTCTTTTATCAGATCGCCATCAAATAAGAGATAGTTGTCATTTTGGGCAGCGCAGCACA
>CAUYSK010066481.1:0-47403 GCA_963575035.1 Avahi laniger
CATTTGCCATTTGGCGGTGGGATCACACCAGCCTTGGCGCCCACATGTTGAGGAAGCAGCCGTGTGGACTCACTTGTGCTCTCAGGACCCTGAAAACGTTTAGCCAGATCTTATGGAGGCTTTTCTTCCTCTCTCTGCAGCCACCTCTGCCAGTTTTTTTGTTTAGAACAGGAGGTACTTCACCGTTCTCCTGGTCCCTCGGGCAGTTTTTGACAAAAGTCTACCATGTCTACCCAAAAGCTGGCCTCCAGATTTGGAAATGTTTCTTCCTACGATGCCTCAAATGCAAACCACGCTTGTCAACTTTGAACTCTTCCCCTTGGGGATATTCTGTGATGGCAAAAGAGTAGTGCAGCCTTCCCAGTCAAAGATGAAAAGTGTTTAAGGGAATTGAGTCACCTCCTGCTGAGGTGACGGGAGAGGAGTCTGAGGAAACGGCCACAAGGGCCAAGAGGCGAGGCTCCAGCACTTCCCGAGGTGACCTCCAGGTGTCAGGTGGGGCTGGCTGGGGCGAGGCCCAGCTGTTTGGCACATTCCCTGACCTTGCTCATTTCCTCATTCCCATGGGAGAAGCTTGCTTGGAACTGATTATTTCTGGGCAGCCACGAAGTAAAGACATCAAGGTTCTGGACTAGAGTAGGGTCATAAAAAGAGAGGGGCTGAGGCTCTCACCTAGCGGTTTTGTCTCCCTGCAAGAACGTCATTCCCTGGGGTGAGAAGGTTCACTAGATTGTGTATCTAATCCTGTGCTTCCTTCACCACGGCCTGGGAGCCATCCCCTGTTGCAGTGGGCGGGGCCTGGGAGGAGAGGACTTGGATGTCCCGGAAAGCCTGCTTCTTGTGCCCTGGCGGAGTTGAGGAGACAGGCCGTGGTCCAGACGCCTTGGTGGCCTCTGCACCTGTGCAGGTGATGGGTGTTGGCCTCCCTTCTGGCCTGGCCCAGCTGCTGAGACAGAGCAGTGGTCTCATTTTGAAGATTTTTTTTTTTGCCAAATTTTCAAATTGATTGTTTTTTCATTTATTGTTTTTAAGTTGGATTAACATTCAAGAGAACATACTACTTTGGGTTCCTTCCCTTAAAAGATGGTGTCCTTAGATCTCTGGGAACTGGAAACCACCCCCAGCCCTACCCTGCCACCCACACTAGAGTGTTAGCCCACCCACTCACTATTGCTCCTTAGGACGAAGGAACATGTTTGTCCCCGGGAGGCACCACCATCACCTTTAGTGATTCATTCAATGCCTGAAAAATCTTCTATTGTTGAATGAGCTTAGTATTTCCTGTTATAATGGCACATACTCTTTATATTAAATTTGGAAAATAGAAGTGGTAAGAAGAAAATGCCTTTAAATCACCCAAAGTTCCTTCCAACAAATAGCTAGTGTAACGACTGTCACATCTTCTAATCTGTATGCATGTAGTTGTCTGCCATCGTTGTTTCGGTCCCCAGAGTTGAGTTTATCTTACCGCTCAATTCATGGCACATGACTGTCTTTAGATAATGCCAGGCTCCTCTTTGGATTTTATCTTATTTTTTATTGTATTTTATTTAGTAAATAAAGAAATAGGTTTCCCACCAATCTATCTGTGGAGACACAGGTAAAAAGGGAACTGAGCTCTTCTTAAATAAAGCCCTGTTGAGCATGATGTTCGCATGTGCCGTTCCTTCTGCTCTAGAGCAGTTAGAGGGTATTGCTCACAGAAAAGGGTATTGCTCTTGCTTTAGGACAGTGGTCGTGATCTCTCACTGCAAACTGCTTGTAGAAGAAAGAAAAGTCACAGTGTGGCCAGTATTAGAGGACTTGGGGTCTCCAGGCCCTCTGTGTAAGACAGACACACACCAATACATATTTTTCTTTCTTTGGGTTTAAGTCACCACTGTGGCACTTCAGTATCAGGACCGAGTGTGGATAATTATGTCACCTTTTGATGCAGGCTGAGCATGCCTAATCCAAAATCCAAAATGCTCCAAAATCCAAAACTTTTTGAGCAGGAACATGATGCCTCAAGTGGAAAATTCCACACATAAGTACTTAACACCAAGTGGAAAAGTACTTAACACAAACTTTGTTTCGTGCACAAAATTATTTAAAAATATTGCATAAAAGTACTTTCAAGCTATGTGTATGAGGCATGTGTGAAACATAAGTGATTTTTGGGTTTAGACTTGGGTCCCCTCCCTGAGATATCTCATTATATATATGTAAATGTTTCAAAATCTGAAAAAATCATCCAAAACACTTCTGGTCCCAAGCGTTTTGCATAAGGGACACTCCACCTGCACTTGCTTTGTGAGCTGCATGAAGATTTAAGCTGTATCAGTCCTACCCAAACACCAGAGGCTCCCCACCTATGATCTACTGTCAATGTTAAGAAAAATATGCACCATATGTTTATGCGCATTGTGTAAGCCTCTGTAAACATATTCTCTTCTTTTTATGTCTTTGCAGGAAGTTCAGAGAAAAGCATCTCTTTTTAGTCTGCAGTTGGACTTAAGTGGCTTAATTCCTGGTCTAGTGTCAACGTTCATACTTTTGTCTAATAGCGATCGCTATGGACGAAAACTCCCTATGATTCTGTCTTCTGTTGGTGTTCTTGCAACCAGCATTTGGCTCTGTTTGCTTTGCTATTTTGCCTTTCCATTCCAGCTTTTGATTGCATCTACCTTCATTGGTGCATTTTGTGGCAATTTTACCACATTTTTTGGAGCTTCCCTTGCCTATATAGTTGATCAGTGTAAAGAAAACAAACAAAAAACAATTCGAATAGCTGTGGTTGACTTTATACTTGGAGTTGTTACTGGACTAACAGGACTGTCATCTGGCTATTTTATTAGAGAACTAGGTTTTATGTGGTCGTTTTTAATTATTGCTGTGGCTGTTGCTATTAACTTGATCTATATTTCATTTTTTCTTAGTGATCCAATGAAAGAGTCTTCATCTCAGAATGTTACTATGTCATGTGGTGGAGGCTTTAAAAAACTATTTTATCCAACTTACATGCTTTTTAAAAATGCTTCTGGTACACGACGGTCTGTGCTCTGTTTGTTGCTTTTTACGATGATCACTTATTATTTCATGGTCATGGGCACTGTCCCAATTTTTATCCTTTATGAATTGAATTCACCGCTCTGCTGGAATGAAGTTCTTATAGGTTATGGATCAGCCTTGGGTAGTGCCACTTTTTTGAGTAGCTTCCTAGGAATATGGGTTTTTTCGTATTGTATGGAAGATATTCATATGGCCTTCGTTGGGATCGTTACCACCATGGCAGGAATGGCCATAACTGCTTTTGCCAGGACAACGCTGATGATGTTTCTCGGTGAGTTACAAATGTAGCCTTAGAACTAACTGTGTATGTGATGTTTACATGAAATCAAGTGAGTCTCTTGAGAGAAAAACTTAAATATAGAGCTCTCTATTTAATCCATTCTAATTCAATTAAAAGTAAAAAGCTAGTTGGCCAGAAACCAATAAACTGAAGGCTAAATTTGCTTTAAAAATCTAATTCACTGATAACCACAATTTTCCAAATTTGCCCACTTGCCAAAAAATCGTTTTGAGGAATATTCTTCTTACGAATCAATTCTTCAGTATAATTTTCACCATGAGAGCATCTCTTAAAATGCTACTAAGAAGGCTACTTCCCATAAAAATATTTAGGATGATTATATAAAGTATACTCAGAGGTTCATAAGAAAAATTTCTATTCATTGAGTATATTCAAGAAGCAAATTCTTTAAGACATTTTGCGAATTGATCTTTTAGCAAATCAGTCGTTTTTGTGAATTGACTTTTGATGAATTGCTGTTTGGCAAATTGGACTGCTTCCTTGACTCCCTTCCTCACTGCTTTTGCAGGGTTTGTGTGAGATATGTAAAGACTATAAAGTGGGACCTTGGGAAAGGTCTGATTTAGTCTTTTCTCCAGTGGAGGAGTTAACCCCTTGCTACCTTGCAAGGAAGCAGTGTGACCAAACAGAATTGGGCTTTGTTTCCATCTATAGCAGTAGGTGATCTTGGGCAAGTGGCTTGTCTACTCTGAGCCCTCATTTCTCATTTGTAAGATGGGCACAGTAGTATCTAATTCAGAGAGCTGTAATGAATATTAGATACTATAACACACTTAGCACAAGGCCTATTATTCAGTAAATGCCAGTTTTTCTCCCTATCTCCCTAAGAGCTGCCAAGGCCAAGTAAGTTAATAGATGTGAGAACACTTAGAAAACTTTAGTGTTCTGCAAATGTAATATATTACTGTTTGACTAGAAACACTACTGACTATTAAGGGCCATAATTTAAGACCAGATGCAATGTGTGTTCATGAAGTTATTCAGCCACAAAGATGAACAAGCAAGATGATAACCAGTTTACAAATAAATGAATCGGTATAATAAAGGAATGCTATCACTGAGAATGCCAAGTCTGAAAAGCACAAGAACTAATCAGCAGCCACAATTTACTAAATAAAGAGTTACTACATAATTAGGAAAATAGGCAGATCAATCTCAACTGGCAGATTATAGAGATCTGGACCTAGAATTTAAATGAACTCTTGTTGTACTGGAATAAGAATTCTACAGTAAAGGAGCCTTAAATTGACAAGTCCATAGTTTATTTTAATTCATTAAACAGAATTCTACAATTGATGGAATCTTTAGATGCAGAGGTAGGACGCTCATAGAAAAGGAAATATTTAGACAGAGAGAACTTGTTTCCCATTGTAACTTGACCGTTAGCTTTCAGACTGAGCCAGTGATTTCCAACCATTTCTCTCACAGCCAGGATACCATTCCTTTTCATCATTGTGCCGATGTCTGTTCTACGGTCCATGTTGTCAAAAGTGGTGCGTTCTACTGAACAAGGTGAGTTTAAAGAATATCATGAACGTACAGTTTATACCAACTCAAATACATGTATGATCAATGTTTGAGGCTGCAGAATGTTCTACAGCCCTTTTTCTGCATGAATCTCCTTTCGAATGAAGTGGTGAGCTCTGTTAGTGAGAGGCTCACACTTGGGCAAGGGAGCCCCTGCTGAGGGCCTCGTGCTCTAGAGGGCTGGCTCTGGCCTGTCTCTAGCACACAAGCCCCCCCGGGAAGAGAGGAGACCTCGGGGCCAAGAGGATATTCCCACTGGGAGCCTGCAGTGCCCCCGTCTCTTCTAGACTGCACTCTGGCTAGCTGGGCCCCTGTAATCCCCAGCCAGACAGCTCTGGGCTCGGGTCCAGTGAGTGCCTGGATGATCCTCTCTCAGCGCCTTTCTCCTGAGGGTGGGCCGTGCACAGCGTGCTCGCACTGGACCAAAGACAGAGTCCAGGAAGGGGAGTCTGCACTCATGTGTAAATGGCCCTTCTGAGCAGGGCGGACAAGGGGTAGAATGGATGGGGGTGGGGTGACGGCTGGGACAGAGGGCCGAGGGCCCCCGCTCCCAGCGCCATCATGTTTCTACGTGGAACTCTGAAAAAGTCTCAGAATGCTAAGCTCCAGTCTGACCTTCCAGATCATTACGAAGGTATGTTTTTCACAGCAGGGAGACAGAACATGTTTTAGTTAACAGTAAGAGAGAAAAATATGCTTTAAAGAACCACTTAGGGAAGGGGCAGAGAGGGCAAGGAAGAATAAAAAAAGAATCACTTAACATCAAACTGCGGCATAAACCTTCACTAGAGCACAGGGTAGTTAACTTGATGAGTCAAACTTGCAGGAAACTAGCTGGGGACTGGATGTTTTGGTCACTTTGGTGAGAGGGATGAAATTCAAATTGCAGGACGTAGGATAAGAATCTCATCTCTCTTTGCCTGCAGCTGGCACTCTTGCCGGAGCTGAGAAGCAGATGAAAAGGATTTATTTAGCTTTCCAAAGGCCCTTGCAGGGAAACTTTGCTTGTTAGGGGCCATCCTGCCCATTCAGTGTGTCACAGATGAGCGAGGGGTCGGAGGGTGGGACGCAGCAGCCTGCGCTGCAGGGGCGGCTGCGGCTTTGCTGAGCCGTGGCGGGGGGACAGACTGCAGTCTGCAGCGGGCTCGGCTGACACTGCCTTTCTAGCTCTGCCCTGCGGCCATGAGAACTCAGCTGTTAGGACTTTCCAACATCTCTCACGTCAAGTCCAAGAACTCCTTGACTTAGTTTCTTCCTCTGCAAAATGGGTCGCCGACTTCTCAGGGATTTTGAGGGCATAGCTCTCATTCACCAAGCAGTGCTCCCGTGTTTGCTGTTTTCAATGAGTAGCAATTTTCTCCATTTGTTTTTGTTTCTTGTTTAATAATTAAGACTTTTCTTTTTCCCTCTCCACATCCCTACCCCAAACAGGTACCTTGTTTGCTTGTATTGCTTTCTTAGAAACACTTGGTGGAGTGGCTGCAGTTTCTGTTTTTAACGGGATTTATTCAGCCACTGTAGCTTGGTACCCTGGCTTCATTTTCCTGCTGTCTGCCGGTCTGTTACTGATTCCCGCCGTCAGTCTGTGGTATGTAATTATTTCCAATCATCTTATCAAGGGGCGTCTGGATTAAGTGAATTTTCTGACCCTACCAATAAAATTACATAGATCTGTTGAAATTTTACCTCAGAATGTGCTTTTCTCAAGAACTTTTAGACATGAAGACACCTGTAAATAATTTCGGAGACTTTGGAAGAGGCAGTGACAAGGCTGATCAGAGCCAGGCGAAAGAAAGCTCAGGTTAGAGACTCTGAGAAGTTACCTGCCCCTCTTCAAATACAAACAAGTCATTAAATTAGCATCTAAGATTAGAGATGTATATATTCAAACCATGATTTCCCAGAGTATAACATCCCCTGATGGTCAGAGATTGCTGTAATAAGATTTATTTCATGGGGATTCCTGGGTAAACGACAAAAGCAGGTAGAATACACTGACCATGAAGAATTCTCTTCCCAGAGAGTTGGCTTGTTTAGTGACTCCCTTTTGAAATGTAAATATTCAGATAAAACAAAGTACAAAATTCTATTTATGAATAGTACATATAATAAAGAGAGGTCAGAGGCATAAATGTAAAAGAAATGTTTACTTCCTCCTTTGCCTTCCATTTCACAAGAAGTATGAGCCAACCAAATGAGCGATGGCTAAAAGCCTGTCCCGTGGGGCCATAGCGTCAGGCTAAAAGCACATTGACCTCTCTACTGGGCTTTGTCCTTTTCACATGGCTGACGGCACAGCACGGTGATGGGAATCGAGGCAAAGGAGGTGACAAGGAGGCAGGCCTTCTCTGTGTTCTCCTAAGCACTTTGGGGTGAGGCTCTGAGGGAGGGAGAAAAGAACCTACAAGCACAGGCCCGAAGCATTCTGCAGGACGGCGCGCTCCCTAAAGGGCTGGCCCATGTCTCGTTCACAGGAGCTCAATACATATTGTCTCAATTGAATTCTGATGCCTAGATCTGTGTCAGAGTACAGTAGTATTTGCAGTTCCTCTAATTTTGGTGAAAAGCTATTTCTACTAGGTATCCTAAAAAGAGACAATTACCTACTGAATTAGCAGAATTATGAATACATGCTGTGCTAGTGAGCACAGGATGAGACAATAACTCATATGTCGTTGGTAGTAGCGTTATTCAGCTCTATCACAAAGCAGTTCATGAACATGGACCCAAAGCTTTAAAAATAAGTTAATAGCCAGGCGCTGTGGCTCATGCCTATAATCTTAACACTTTGGGAGGCTAAGGTGGGAAGATTGCTTGAGGCCAGGAGTTCGAGACCAGCCTGAGCAAGAGTGAGACCCTGCCTCAACAAAAAATAGAAAAATTAGCAGGGGATAGTGGTGCGTGCCTGTAGATTTTTTTTATTATTTTCGGAACACTATGCATAATGAGTCAGTTGGATTCAAAATGCCAGGATACTCCTATTCATAATTTGTATAATTTATTAAAAGCTACGTAACCAGGGAGAAGATGGAATACAGATTACTTACTTATGTATTGTCTTAATCCGAATTTTAAAATGTCTTGTTTGCTGTTGTAGTGTTGTTAAGTGCACCAGCCGGAACGAGGGGAGCTATGGACTTCTCATACAGGAGGAATCCAGTGAAGATGCTTCAGACAGATGATTGGGATTTTTTAAAACAAAACCATTAATACACATATCATCTACTGTGATTCTGAAGACTACAGACTAGCTCCACGATCAGTGCTTCATCAATAATCACGGTTAACACACCCCTCTTTCTTCTGAACCGCACAGCCAGGGAAACAGTCCTGGCTCTAGCTTCTTACAGCACCACGCACTGTTAGCACTTTGTTCATATCGTGCCATATATTTCCGATACACAGAACAACCAATCTCCCATGCTGCTCACTTTTGCACTAGGAAAGGAAACTGAAGCATAAGGGTGTAAGAAGTGATTAAGAAACTTGTTAAGGTCAAAAGCAATAATCTCTCTGACATAGTCCAGTCTTTCACATGAAACCAAGGAGAACTCTTTGCCTCAGTCTCTTCTTCTGCAAAATGGGTTTGTGGCCCCTCTCTCAGGGATTATGGAGGTATAATGAAAATTATGATGAGTCACTCACTGACAGAAAAATAATTATATGTTTCAAATACTTATGATTTTACCTCTACTTGAGTAATGCTTTGTTTTACAGAGCTCATTAAGTTGCTATTAATAGTCAAAGCTCTTAATAGATACAAAATCCTTAAAAGGGAGGCACTTTAAAGAATATGTATTTTTCACTTTTCTGAATATGTTTCATCAGTGACAAGCGTGATAACATTTCTAAATGTAAAACGGGTAATTGGGAAAAATAAGATTATAAATAAAATTATTCTAAAGAAATTTAAAAACTTAGTAAACAGCTAATCATGGTACAAAGCAACCAATGTTGCAGCACCAGTATTTGTTCTTTGCGTCAGTAGTAGGATATCCGCATCCCACAAGCCCAGGCTGGGAATTCTACCTCCCAGTCTTTCTTACCCAGTTCTCGTTCCCGCTCCCCACTGCGCTGAGAAGGGCGTTCCTAAAACACAGGTCTTGCGTTGTTCAAGTCTGACTCCCTCAGCGGTTAATGCCCACAGGAAAACAGTCCAATAAGCAAGCTAGACATGATTTAACCCCTTCCCATCTCGTTTCTTACTGCCCTAGCTCATCCTGGGATCCACCCTGGTCCCTGAAAACACGGCATTGTTTCATGCCTCTGCGTCTTTTAACACACGGTTCATCTGCCCTTCCTCCCTCAGTACATTCAAGTTTCAGCCAAGACATCGCTCCCTCTTCGTAACCAGACTTCTTGACACACCCTCTGGCCCCGAGGCCTTGCGGGGCTTCCAGAGCTCTTTGCGTGTACTTCGATTTTAGCATTTTCCACTGTCTTGTGATTATTAGATTGTGCTGCTTGACAATCATTGCCTTGAGTGCAGGGGCAATCTTTGATTACTTCTTATATTCTCAATAAATATTTTCTGAACTAAATGATTGCAACATTTTATTTTTACTTGTAAAAATCATTTAAAGTTATATATTTAATGCCTTATGAGAGTGACTGCTGATATCATGCCATAGTCATCAAGCCAGCCCATACACTTTTTTTTTTCCGAGACAGAGTCTCGCTCTGTGGCCCCCAGCTAGACTGCAGTGGCATCAGCCTACCTCACTGCAACCTCAAACTCCTGACCTCAGGCGATCCTTCCACCTCGGCCTCCCAGAATGCCAGGATCACAGGCGTGAGCCATCACACCGGCCACCCATATGCATTTACGGTATTTTCATAGGTCCTTCAATATCTCCCATTTTCTAAGTTACCATGTCTTGAAGTGCAACTAGATGGTTAATTTCATTGTAATCTCTTGAAAGCAGATAGTCTTCTGTCTGATAGTATTGCTTAGGGCTTTTTCCTGCAAATAGCACTCTTAATTCAATATGCCAAATTATTTAAGATCATTCCTTTTAGGTTTAGCTAATGTCTTCCAGGCTGGAGGCCCATGTAATAACTGAGTAATTCTCTGATTGATTGATTTTTGTTTTCTTTCCTATCCAATGCTCTTCCCAAATCAAAAGACAAAGCACCTTACAGTCCACAAAGTGTTTTCTCTATTAATTTGTTTTACTCTTTTAATAACCCTGCAAAGTAGATCTTCATTTTCCTCATTTTATAGATGAGGGGGGCAGTCTGAGAGATTTGGCTTGCCCATGGTCGTTCAGCTACTATCAAGCAACAGCAGCACACAAATGCACCTGGCACTGAGGAACTCCATAGCCAGGATTTGCACGTGACAGAGTTTAAACCCAAATGCAAGACCTGCATCACCCAGAGTATGAAGTGTCCACCAAAACCACATTAGCGCAACCTGCACTCAGTTAAATTGCCTATAATTATTATCTTTCTTGAATCTATAAAGTCCTTTCCAGCTCAACACTCCATGGTTTTACGCATTTCATCTGAACTGAACAGGCACAGATGATATTGTTTAATACAGCTGAAGAATTAACAGATGGTTTCTGAGTTGAGCAAAAACTCTACTGGAGATGTAGTAAGTGTATCAGGGGATTAGATTGAAGTGGCCCAGGAGAAAAACATAGCATGAAAGAATCTAGCCATCTCCAAAGTGTCTATCCTAAGAGTCAATTAGTAAATGTGATGCTGAAGAGACTGGAGAGACATGCGAGCTGACGGGATGAGGGAATATACTCCAGACAAAACCAAAACAAAACAAAACGCTGTCATCTAAACTCCTATAACGTAACTTATGGAAGGACTAGTCTTTATGGAATCCAGATAAAGGCAAACTGAAGAGGAGAACATGTTCCTTTTTATCCAACAGTGTACAAAGGGGGCTAGATAAACCATATCTACTAGAAATGAGTATTTTCATCATTAGAGAGGTATATTAGCATTTCTATTCAATGAGATCATTCATAGCCTGTACTGCACAGCCTCAAAACCCTCGAAATTCCTTTTATCCACTGCTGTACTCACAAGATAATCCTCTGATTACTCACTCAGTACCCAAAATTCTTGACAAGAAGAATAGGGTGCCATTTTAAAGAAATGCTTGCATATCAGAACCACCCATGGAATTTAAAAACAAAAATCTCTGGCCTCACATCCTAGAGATTCTGATTCGGTAGGTCTGCAGTGGGGTCTTGGAATCTATTTTATTAATAAAAATCTCCCAAGTAACTGGTGCACAGCCTGAGCAAGAGCAAGACCGCATCTATACTAAAAATAGAAAAAATTAGCCAAGCATGGTGGCACACACCTGTAGTCCCAGCTACTCGGGAGGCTGAGGCAGGAGGATCGCTTGAGCCCAGGAGTATAAGGTTGCTGTGAGCTAGGATGACATCACAGCACTCTAGCCTGGGCAACAGTGTGAGACTGTCTCAAAAAAAAAAAAAAAAAATAGAGAGTGTTTCTGTCATTCTGTATGACAGAAGTGACATGCTCATGAGGAAGTAAGACACTATGTTAATAATGGGTGAATCTACATGAAAGTTGTATGGGTGTTCTTTGTATTGTTCTTTCAGATTTTTGCTAAGTTTGAAATTTTTAAAATAAAAAGTTGGTGAAAAACATCATTTGGTTCATGTCTTGCAAGATTTCTATAGAATACAGAAAACAAATTAAAAAGGTGGTGGAAGTCTTGAGTTAAAGTCAATTCATCTCTCCAAAAGTAAGTGTAGCCGAAGTTAAAGCAGAATTCTACCTGATCCTCCCTCCCCGGACCCGAAGCCATATCCTCCATGTGACCTCTACCTTGTCACAGTGGTAACAAGGTCAAGACACTGAAATGAGCAAGAAGACAAAGTGCAGCTGACAAAGCACATCCACTGGCTCCAGAAATAAATTCAAGATCTGGAAGTAAACTCTAAACCTTCAAAACTTGATTTTTCATCTTTAAAAAAAAAGTTTTAAAATTCCTTACACTTTTTTAATCTGGGGTGGAAACCCTACAGAAATTCTATTTGAAAAACTAATAGCATGTTCTCATTCTTTAAGGATCTACAATAAAACAAATTAAGTATAGGTTCTTAAGCATTTATTATACATGAAGGAACTTGAACTTCATTTGAAATCATGAGGTATATAAGTCCAATGAAGCATCATGGCATTTTTGTTTATTGAAATAGCAAGTCAAAATTTGGTGGATGCTTAATTTCATGTGTATGAAAAAACACATTTATCCAGTTGTAGATTCCAGTGAAAGATTATATATTGCATAATTGTTCCATTTTTTTCAAAAGTAATCTACTTGTTCAGAACATTTTTCGCATTCTTGAACGTGTGCGTTCAAAGGATGTAAGCTGGGGCACAGTGGTCCACGAGTGTAGTCCCAGCTACACAAGAGTATCACTTGAGCCCAGGAGTTTGAAGCTGTAGTGCCTATGATCGCTCCTGTGAAGCAACTGCATTCCAGCCTGGGCAACAGAGCAAGACCCCATCTCTAAAAATAAACAAAACAAAACAGAGGAATAATACTGGGCTACATTTACATATCCTCCTGAAAAAGGGACAATGTCCACAGCAAAGGGCAAAATTAATGAAAAGTGATAAACCTATTATTTATATTTTGTAGAGAAGTGAAAAAATGTGTTCATAGTCATCCCACGAGTGCAAAACAGTGTTCAATTATATGCCAAACCCCTAATACTTCCAGCAGATGGTAAAACCCAACTCCTTTGTTCTCACATATATTAAAAAAGACTTAATACAGAATTAAGTTATACCCCCATAGATATGCTTCTCTTTTATCATTTTACTGTTAAAAAATTCTAATCAAGCACTGTGATATTATGATTTGAAGCTTGGCATTTTTAGTCCCACTCACCCACCTCCATCCTCCAGGAAGGGGAAAGGGAGATTGAGTTACTGACTACATGAGGCCTCCATGAAAACCCCTCATCTCTTCTTGTTCCTGGCAAATTCAAAAAACCAAACCAAACCCTGAACTCTGGGGTTCAGAACTTCTGGGTTGGTGAACATACGGAGATGCCTGGAGGGTGGTGCACCTGACAGGGCACGGAAGCTCTGTGCCCCTTCCCATGTATCCTGCCCTATGCATCTCCTCGATCTGCTATTCATCTGTATCTTATGTAATGTGCTTTATAACAAATTTATAAACGTGAAGTTTCCCTGAGTTCCATGAGCTATCCTAACAAATTACAGACCCCAAGGAGGAATCATGGGAACCCCACTTCATGTCCAGTGGGTCAGAAGCACAAGTCACAACCTGGGACTTACAACTGGTTCCTGAAGTAGAGGCAGTTTTGTAGGACTGAGTCCTTAACCTGTGGGACCTGACTAATTCCAGGCAGTGTCAGAATTGAATTAATTTATAGCACACCTATTGGCGTCCACTGGCTTGGTGTGGAGGGAAACCCCCCCACACATTTGGTGTCAGAAGTGAAGTATGGAGTGTGAGCATAGAAGACTGTTAGTTTTTCCATTAGGTCAGGCACCAACCTGTGAAGTATCTTTTTTTTTTACTTCACAAGAGAAACAGAGGCAAGTCTTATCTTTAAAATACTAAATTCTCCAACAAAATCACAGCATCTGAAAGAAAAAATGCCTAACTGAAGAAAGAGTCTGGTATCTCTAGGGAGGTAACTCAAAGGGACCTGCAATTGTCTCTTAAATCAAAGCTTCTTAACCCTGGAGAGCTTTTCAAAAAATATACTTCCTGGGATCACCTCAGACTAGTCCTATTAGAATTTCTGAGATTAAGCCTCTGACACTAAAATTTCTTCAAAAGATTCCCAGTTGATTCCTATATAAATCCAGGAATGAGGACGACTGGTATAAATACAAAGAAGGTAAAGGAAGAAAAGGAGAGAAGCAAAAAGACCATCAGGAAGTACGTGCTATTCATGATTACCAATTTCTATATTTAAAGCACCAGATTTTCCATTTAAACTATATTAATTTCACAGTACCTTCCATTGTCAGGAAGGGTACCTATTATTCCTCGAATTAAGGTACAGAAGAAATCTCCAACTTCCTTAATTAGTTACAATGTATCTAGAAATAAGTGAACCTTCATTATTTTTGCATTTTCTCATTATTTAAGTGTAAAGTGGGTTGGCAAATATTGTCTTGGTATAGATAATTTTCAACTTAATAGGAGCAAAGGAGAGATCTTCTTTAAAACAAAAGTGTCATTTCATTTATCTTAAGGTTTGTCAATCTCAGCATCATTGACTTTTTTTTTTGAGACAAAGTCTTGCTCTGTCACCCCAGCTAGAGGGTAGTAGTGTCATCATAGCTCACTGCAACCTCGAACTCCTGACCTCAAGTGATCCTCCTGCCTCAGCCTCCCAGAGTGCTGGGATTACAGGCGTGAGCCAAAGGGCTCACCACCACTGTCATTTTGAACCAAATTATTCTTGGTCACAGGGAGCAGGCTATAGATGCAGAAAGTTTTAGAATATTCACTAGTAACTTTTAAGACATAAAACGACATTTAGTGTCTTCAACTAGCTACATGACCATAAATGGATGTCCCCTGCGTTGTAGAACGTTTAGCTGTATCCCTGTCTTTCCACTAGATGCCAGTTGCCACTCGCAAAGTTGTGACTCCAAAAAATGTCTCTAGACATTGCCAAATGTTTCAAATCAGTAACTTATTTAATAAAAGATGCTACTAAAATATTGATAATCAAAATATTTTTTAATTGTGAAAGATGACCCATTCACTAATATTCTAAAACTTAAATTTTTCTATACCAGGTTCATAAAGAATACCTTATAAGAAAGAACAACCATGGTGAAAATTTATTCTTAAATAAATTACTATGTAATTAGTTCATGGATGCATAATGTATATATAAATGTTCTAATAATTTTTTTAAAAATTTAAGCATCTCGTGATATATAAATTAAAAACAAGGAAAAATTAGTTTTACTTTTCTTTAACACTGTTGCTTGGTAATATATTAAATACGTATTAAGTCTATGAAGTACAACAGCTTAACCTACATTTGGTGATTGATTTAATTTTACACTTTAAAGATTAAAATCAAAACCTCTGAACTTTGCAACATGGAAGAATCAGAGAATAGCTATAATTCTAAAATAGCATCAATATACTGAATATTATTCTTATGAGTATTAATGGACTATACTGAAATAAGATAAATGTATTACAATCAATTTGAAGGGTTGCCTCTGAAATCAATTTCAAATGTTTATTCTAAAAGATGCTACTATAAAGTTTACAGACTCGACTACTGATAATGGTTATTCAAAATTAAACTTATGGAATACCTAGAAAATAGGATAAATTGGAATCTGTGGACCATATTATAATATTCATGAGCAACAATTTTTTAAAGGCATAGAAGGATATTGTTTTCATATAAATCAGGAACTTCAAAATCATCGCCCTTTAATGTTTTCAATTGTGACATGGCCATAAATCAAAGACCCAATAAGTTCAAACGATTACTGATACAACTTTTGCAAAAATTCTCCTGTCAGTACTTTTAATGTTGTATACATCAAATTACAGTAAAAAGACAATTATAAACGATACAGCCCCTCTATTTTCACAAACAGCACAATGTATTACAGTAAACCGAGTTTGTATTCCACCATCAAGTGTGGTTCTCCCATTACTTCACTTTGTGATGGATCTGAAAACAAACAAAAACAAACATTTTAAAAGAGTCTCCAAAAAAGATAAACTCAATGGTTCACTTACATGAAAATCCAGAACAGTCAAAACTAATCTAAAGTGACAGAAAACAGACCAATGATTGCCTGGGGCCGGCGTGTAGGGACTGATTGCGAAAGGACCAAGGGAACTTTTGGGGGGTGATAAAAACATTCTATGTATTGATTGAGGGGACCCAGCTGTATGCATTTAGTAAAACTCACAGAACTGTACACTTAAAAATGCGTGTACTCTATTATATGTCAGTTATACCTCAATATAACAGTGATTTTATTAAAAAGAAAAAAAATTGATTGAAAAAGTTTTCCCTTTTCAAGGTTCAAGTTTTCTTGTGGCTTCCCACATGACTCTGGGAACAATCTCTTAATTTAATCTGCAAAAGTCTTTCCTGTACGGTTTTCTGTTCTGTTGCATACACACAACATAAATCAGAATTCTAAAGACAACCTGAAAAATCTTCACACTCTTGTGTTTACAGATGAGTCAGACAGAAGTCTTATTTTAACTGGGATAATATATGTAAAAGAGCTTTCAAAATTAATACCAATGAACTAAGCTCACTAAAGACAAAGCCCTGAACTGGAAGTTCCTCTCCCGTAATGAAATACACTGTATGCGCAGGCACCACCTGATCCTCTTCCTGCTGCCCTCAGGGAACCAACAAAGTCAGCGACACTCCGGCTACTGCTGTGAGTACTAAACTGTCCTTTAGGAGCCTTGTATCTTCTGCTAGCATCCATGAAACCACGGCAGGCTAATGCGCTACCGTGTAAGATCTCAAACCCTTCAGAGTTCTTCGGCTGTTCTCAGGTTACAGACCATGAAAGACACTGAACATATTATCTCTTCTGCCTGAAATATTCTTCCCTCTACTTGTAGCTCATCTAATTCATATAATTCATGTATCCTTCAGGAGTCACCTTATGGGTCATACTCCCAGAGGCACTCACCTCTCCCAACCCAACAACATCCTTTTTATTTCTAGAACTTACCACAATTTATAATTACATTTGTGTTTTATCTGTTTAACATTTGCCTCCCCCATTAGAAAGCAGATGTTTAGTTCACGGCTTATGCATTCAGAGCCTAGCCTGGTGCCTGACAGATAATATCTGACTGAATAAATGCTTAGTAAGTCCCTCTCCCTTTCTTTACACAGAATTACAGAAGATTTTTAAATGAATGCATTTTCATAACTAAAAGTTATGACTATATATACCTATCACCTTACTAGTTTTAAATGAGGTCTAAGTTCAACGTAAAAGTGTAAGAATCCCAGCTTTTCCTGCATTTAAAAAGTTCCCTCAAGAAGATTCTCAAAAAGGAGGCTCACTAGACTTCTGTTATGTCCACGGCATTTCCTTACCGGACATCGGCGGCCAAGCAAAACTAATAAAATTCAATCCTGTTGAGTTTCTCTATTTCTCCTACACTGCTGGGGACATAATAAGCAGAGGCAGTACCGAACAGGATGATATTTGTTTATCTTCCTCAGGACCAGAAAAAACAGAGGATGCTGTGTGTATTATTTTTACTTAAAAGTCATCTCATACATGATACAACTATTCAGGGAATTTTGTTAAAAATGACAAGGTTCTTCTTTCCTACTCATCACCTACAGAACTATAAAAATCATTGTCTGGAGGGCCACTTTTTGAAGAAAGATTTGCTCCAGTCACTTAGACACTAGTCCACACACACGCATACACACACGTGCCAAACCCCCACAAACAAACAAAAACAACACTAGTCACATCCCACAAGCATGAATACTGAAACAATTCTCATTGTTTAAGCCACACCAGGAATATTGCATTAGACTGTCACATCAGACTCAATGCTGGGACGTGAAATGAATGACTACCATTACTTGACTGAAGACTATACTCTCAGAACTTCAAAAATAATTTTCACTTTTAAGAACAGTTATTACCATTAAACTTTATCTTACTACAGGGAATAAACACAAGTGAATCCAATTGGCTGTGACCTCCACGAGGGCAAGAATTTTCTCGTCTTTGTTTGTTGCCGTCGCCTTGTCTATCACAGGGGCTCCATACGAAGGTACTGACTGACAACTTACCATTAAGAATATCTTCAAATCCAATAGTCTCATCGTTACCCCTCAAAATATCCAGTGAAAGGTTTGAGCTTGGAAGAAATGGAAGACGCTGAACCTTTGGGAAAAGTATGAAAAGGGCAAGATTAGAAAAAACCCAGGGGGGGAAATATAATATATAATCTAATTTCATGTTCTATATCCTTTATTTGAAAAAAAGTCACAAAATTAGGTGAAATATAAATTTAACTAGTGGGGGAAAAAAACAGCAGTTCATATTTTAGACACCAAGGTTTTTAAAACTTCCTCAAAACTTTACTCAAAGTATGTCAAGACAATGAATTTATATTTTATTAACACTTAATAATCCCATCAGGTTTGCATATACTTTTAGGCTTTGCTTCTGTCCAGGAAAACTACAGCACATAGCCACACGATGAAACGTAAAATCCCAAAGCCTAACACCATACCTTGTTCTTGATGTAAGTGGGATGATCAAATTCCTGAAGAAATTCCAACTCAGTGACAGCATCATTCTACTTAATATATAGATTATTTCATTTTCTATGTTGTTTTGTACTGCTCATTGCACAAATGTAAGGTATAACCCTTTCAAACAGCAGTAACCAGAAATGCAGATCAAAGTCACTTGTGGAGCCTTTAAAAACACACCATTACAAACTAATGTGATCTTTTTTTGAAGATCACAATCTGCCATATAATACATATACGGCAGACTGACTCGTAAGTGTAGCAGAGAAAGCACAAACTACAGAGGCAGAATGATCTAAATTCAAATTCTGACTCTATCACTTACCAATCATATGGCTTTGTGCAAGTTACCTTGCACAAATTAGATCCATCTCAGCCTCAGTTTCCTCATCTGTGAAATAGGATAATACCACCTTCCTCTGAAAACTATAGCAAGATGTGAAGTAAAGTGTGTACCCAGTATAGTCACTGGCACGTAGTTGGTACTCTATAAACTTTAATGTAGCCAAACCAAACTTCCAGTTTTTCTGTTCTTTGTTAGTTGTCCAGCAATTATAATTGAAGTCAATGCAGATAATTTTAGATACTGCCAAAAGTCTACTGAAAGAGTAATAGGTGGTCAGTGACTAAATGATATTAGCATTTTGAAAATAACCATACCTTTAGAATCTAAGGGGGCAGTTATGCTATTTTTCTCCTCCCCAAAATGTATTTAGGCTAAAGACACTATTCGCAATTACTAATGGCCTACAGAGTTCTTTCAATCTTTATAGCATGGAAAAATTTCTCTAGATTGTCAAACCTTAAAAAAAAAAGAAGAAAGAAAAAAGGAAGTGGAAGAGGAACAGAAATAGGAGCCCGTAAATTAAAAAAGGCAGGAAAGGGTCTGATCGTTAGATCAGAGGTACAGGAAGGCATCAAAAGCCAGGATGAGCAGGCAATTCTTCACAAGAATAGCTAAAGTGTAGCAAAAAAAAAAGGTCAGAATTTTGGGCAAAGATTTTTGGATTAAACAGTATTAAAAACTAAAGTCTAAAATTTGAGCATATGTAGTTGAAATCTGAATAATACACAGGAAAATAAAAGGGGAAGCTAACAGTTTTTGGTCAAACATGTCATTTCATTTAACCTTCAGAATAACCCCACGCTGTTCTTAATGCTCTCTCCATTTCACATTAAAAACAAAGAAAAAATCTGAGGTTCAGAAAAGTCTCCAACTTATTTATGTTTTTAATACGAATAGATGATGGAGCCAAGATTCAGATCCAGATTATTCTGATTTAAAGCCATGCTGCTTTACAGCTTTATCTCTGGAGAGAAGTACTCAAAGTAGCTTCCAGAACGACTCAGCCAAATATAATTGATGGCATTAATAGAATTCATTGAATAAGACACAATTTTAGCCAATTCATGAACAGAGCCACGTTAAGGAGCTGGGTTTTGAGGGCAAAGTGAGGTGAGTAGCATGATCAATCTTGTGTTTTGCAAAGATTATTCTAGCTTGAGTGTGAACAAGGGTGGAAGGGGCAGCAGGGATGATGAAGCATGGCAGGGCTGAGAACCAATGCGGTAGCAACGATGAAAAGACCAAGTAACAGACTGGGTGACTTGGGGGAGAGGGCAACGGGCTGGGGTGAGGTGCTGGGTGAGATAACCAAGGCTAATGCTCCAATTTCGGCCTTAGGCAGAAACCTGTGCATACACAATAAGGAGTATGTGAGGAATAATGAGTTATTCCGTACTTGTACATGTGAAACTGTAATCGGTAAAGGACAGGTTTACAGCTCATGAGAATGACAACTTGGGAGTGATCAGCATATATGTGATAACTAAAGCCACAGGAATAGGCAGGAAATAGGGTGAGGAATGGACCAAATAGGGCCTACTGTTTTAGGGAACAGATAAAAGGAACCTAAAGAGACACCTAAAAACAAGAGTTCAAAGAGGAGGAGGACATAGGGAAAGCGTGGTGTTCTAAAAACCAAGGGAAGAAGGAAGGAGCTATTAATATCAAATACTACAGAAAGATCAAGTAAAATGAGGGCAAAAAAAAAAAGTCCCCATTGTTTTCTGGCTGTGATGGGAGACAGACTATAGTGGGTTAAATGATAGGAGGTAAAGTAGTACATAAAGCAAATGTAGACAACTTTTTCAAGAAGTTCAACTTGCAAAAAAAGCACATTCAATGAGAGAGAAGTTACTATAAAGGATTTGAGATTGATACAATTTTTGTTTTGTTTTAAAAGACAAAAGAGGTTCAAATATGTGTAAACGCTGCTGCCGAGACAGAAGAGAGAGAGCTGTTGAAGATATCAGATACAGTAATGATCACCAACAAAGGGAATTTCCTGAAGTATCATGACGGGACAGAATCCAGAGCAGAGGTAGGGAGGTAATTCTGACACACTGGGAAGGACAGTTTCCAAGTACTTATTCCTCAGCAACAGGTGTATCAGCTACATACAAACTGCATACCCGATAACTCCACCTGGATATTCCCAGAGTGATCTTAAATTCAATGCAACCCCCAAAACAGAAAAACATGAAAGTAGATGTAGATGAGTTTTCAGGCACTAAGCCTGGAATTAGGAGGAGTTTTCCATTTAATGACTTCTTTTTTCCTCTATGAAATAGGAGTCAAGGTCATATCCTACAAAGGGGGAAAGTGGCATAAGCTGTAAGAAAGCAGAGAAAGTAAGGTTTGAATAGCTGTTATGAAAACAGAAGAGTCCTCATGACTGGTATCAACACACGTGGCACAGATATATAACTGAGATCCATACACTCACCTGCTGCACTGCCTTGAATTCCATCTGTAACTTTAGTGGAGCAAATAGACCCTGGATGTTTCTCAGCGTGGAAAAATTCATTTTATCTTGGTTGAGCTGGAACTACAAGACAATGTAATTTTAAATGTTACACTCAATATTCTGCCTTCAAAACAGCAGTGACACATAAATAACACAATACTTACATGAAGAATTTTAATATTCATAACAAAAACTAAGGATTTTTATTAATTTCTTCTGATAAATTTTAGGATATATGTCTATATTTTATTCAGCATACAGGTATACTTCTTTTTCTTTTTTTTTTTATTGAGCCCTGGTCTCACTATGTTGCCTACACTGGTCTTGAACTCCTGGCCTGAAGCAATCCTCCCACCTCAGCCTCTCAAATTTTGGATTTACAAAACTAACAAATTAAGGAATACTTTTCATATTTCAGAAATATATTTACAAGGCATAATCACATTTCATGCTTTTGATTAAAAGTACTGCAAAACTGGGGTGCAAAGAAAAAGTACAATCTGAGATTCAGAAAATGTCATATACACTGACTTAGAATTTCTAAGTATGAAAGCATATATTTCAAAGGATTTAGTAAAAGAAATAATCATACCATTATACCATCCTGTTAATTAAATTACAATGCTTAAACTTCACTTTTTTGTGGTAATTGACTCAAGGAAAAAAAAAATTCCAAACTCTGAAAAGTCTATTCAATTTGCATTGGGTCCAAATCAGCAATTTTTTTCTGGAATCAGACTTTCAATAAGAATTGATAGTACATTTAAGAAACTTTGGCCGGGCGCGGTGGCTCACGTCTGTAATCCTAGCTCTCTGGGAGGTCGAGATGGGCGGATTGCTTGAGCTCAGGAGTTCGAAACCAGTCTGAGCAAGACCCTGTCTCTACTAAAAATAGAAAGAAATTAATCGGACAACTAAAAAAACATATAGAAATAAAAAAAAAAGAAACTTTGATCATAATTTAATGTATTTCAGGTAAAATTAATCAACTTGACTCATGGATTCTAAAACAGTTTCCCAAAATGGCTCTTAAAGATAGTGAATATGATATACAGACTGCTACAAAGATTTGTCTGAGCTAAGGTAATTATAATGAGGTGAAGTGACTTGTTATTATTTTTTATTATACTATACTCTCTAGATAAGATTTTTTTTCTAACAGTCACCAAAAAGATCATTTTGATCAACAATCTATGGAGAAATTAGTGCCTACTATGAAGGTATCTAATATGGTTTTAATTATTTTAGTTTGACACAGCAAAATTTTGACATGGTCATTAGGAAAAATCTGCAATAGTTTATTATGAGCATATGATCTGAATTTCTAAGTAAAGGGTTTCCTTTAAATACTGAGATATCCTCATGATAAGTAAATATGATTTTTAAAGAAATGGCGTCATGTTATGTGGCTAGAATGTAGAGCTATTCATAGGTACAGCTTCCTGCTTCAGCATCCCAAGTAGCTAGGACTACAGGTGCATGTCACTGCACCCAACAATAAATATAATTTCATGCAGAAAAAATTCAATTTACATAAATTTTGATATCCAACTCATGTGTATCACATTGTAATGTGATATTAAAACTACGATTATCAATCAACATACAAATTAGCAACCATGTGCAAAATTAGGCTCTGTGATGACATACAACAAAACAGAAGAAAGTCTATCCTGGAGGAGGTTGTACTCTAGCTGGGAGTACAGATCAGGGCTCCTCAACTCTTGGCACTACTGATGTCTTGGGCCAGATCAGTCTTTCTTGCGGGGTGCTGTCCTGTCCTATGCATTGTAGGATATTTAGCAGCATCCCTGGCCTTGACCCAATAGATGCCAGTATTCACAACACTCCTAAAACTGCCCAAATGTCCCCTCCTCTATAAAGTCTTCCAAAAGCCCTAAGCACTTAGGGGCTTGACCCATCCTTGGTCCTCTCTAGCACTTTATGAAGCCTCCTCTTACACACTGTTTGTCTTTCCCATTAAATTTTCAGTTCCTTAAGGATGGGGGTTATATCATACTTATCAGTGTACCTACTGTGCCTAGTGGATATGTCCCTCAGTAACCTGGAGATGCAGGGCTTAAAAAAGATGTCAGGACTAGGGGATATAGACTTGGAGATCAACAACAAAAATGGCAGGGAAAAATATAAAAGAAAACAGGATTATCAAATGAGAAAATTACAAGAAGAATGGAGAAGTGGATCAACCTTTAGACATGTGCATAAAAGACAGAAAAGGATGTGTAGACAGGGAACTTTAGTGAAGCAGTATAACAATAATTTGAAAGCCTACAAGGAGATTGACACAATAACATACTTACATTTTTTTCTGATAATTCCAGAGGATGACTAGGCAAAAGTTCATTTTTCACACAGGAAAAACTAGAAAAACAATTAAAAGGGCAATTAAGTATCACTCAATACCCACAGCTCAAAATCATATCTATTAAGGGTGTGACTACAATGGAATGGCATGAGGGAGTTTTTCTGAAGAGATGAGAAACAGTTCTGTATCCTGACCATGGTGTTACAGGAATTGACACATGTGTTAAAATTCATAGAACTATTCACCAAAAAGAAAAAGAGTCAAATGCATTGTATGATAATTGTTCAAGAATGCATCTATTATGGTGGTGGTCAAGACTCCAATCACCAGAGAGAGCCTTCCAAAACCTGGTGCTAAACGATGCCCTAAACGTAGAAGAAATTTAATAAATGTATGTGTATTACTATCACTGTGATGAGATGCTTTAACACGACATAAAATACTTAAGCCTCTTCCCTCCAGGTCTATCACATACTCAATATTTAATATATCTTTAATAAACATGTTAGAACATTTACCAAACACCTCTGTGCAAAAGTACTGTTAGGTGATGCAGAGCTAGAACCAGGCCACTGCTCTTTATCACTCTAGAAATACACAGATGACTACCTTATTGTCCAAACCTGGATTTGAAAGCTGAAAGAAGCCTTAGAAATCCTGCCATGATCATTTATTGAATATTGTCTTTGTACAGAACATTTTCCAAGAAGTGGGGCTGGAAAATTGTCCTGCTCATGGCAATCTTACAGTTCAATTAGGAAAAAAAAGAAAAAGGAACAATTTTACATGAAAAAAATCATCAGGACTTAGTTACTGCCCAGCCAGTGAATCTGAGTATACTACACATCAAATTATATCTCCAATTCCACAGGCTATATACTACGTCTTTTACTATAAAATTGAAAGTCTATAATGAGAGATTATGTCTGTACTCTGACACCAGCATTCAAATGTCACTCTATTATAATAACACTTTAAAATTAGATATAATATTTAAAAATTCAGAATACAGAATGCTTATGGGGGAAAGGCATTATTCTTATTTGATTAAGCAGAAAAGTGACCAGACAAGAAAAAAGACTAGTAGCAGCAACTGAGACTTAAACATACAAAAACATAAAGGAAAACACAGAAAAGAAAGCTAGGAAAGGGCTAAAGCTAGAAAAGAAAAACACCAGCAGTCAACACTTACTGAGTGCTTCCAACGTCAGGTACTGTTTTAAGTATTTGTTAGGTATTAACTCATTATTCCTCAAAATGAGATATATACCATTATTGGCCCTCTTTTATAGATATGGACACTATCTACGGAGACATAGAGCAATTAAGTAACCTGCCCAAAGGGACACATAGCCTTTACCAAATAACACAGTCAGGATCCAAATCTAGGCAGTCTGAGTCGAGGGTCCATCCTCTTAACTGCTGTGTTCTAGAGTCCCCCAAAAAGCGAATTACTCCAATAACTAAAAAAATAAGGAAGCAAATGGCTCTCCAAATTACCAGTAGCAATTATAATAACAATAATGATAATAATTTCTATTAAATCATGTTAATGGGTACCATTGCCTAGAAGGATGCCTTACTCTGGGAACCTACTACTCTGAGAAGATGCTTCTTCTAAGCCTCTTCCCCTCCCACTTCCCATCCCATCTAAGGTATATCACTTCCATCTACCAAGTTAAATATACATTTATAGTCTTATGAAGAATATTATGAAAAATAATTCACAGAAAACATTTTATGACAAATTCAAAGTCACAATTCCCCCCATATACCCTTTCCGAAGAAGATCATGACTTTCAAAAGGTCCACTTGCTGAAAGTTCAGTAACTGGAATACTGTCCTTTAGCTGAGATCCAAGTCCTCTGGCATTCTACAACACAAATAAATACCAAAAAAATTTAAACATACGCACCCCAACACCTATGTCAAAAATACTGTTCAAGTAGGAGAGAGAAAAGATAAGGTCTCTCTCTCAAAGAACTGACAAAGTAGACAATTACAACAAGCCTTAAGCACTATGAATGAGGGTCATACGTGGTACAATGAGTAATAGCAAATTTGTGAGTGGGAAAGATTTCTGAGCTATCTCCAGGGGTTTTTTGGTTTTTTTTTTTTTTTTTTTTGAGACAGTGTCTCACTGTCACCCAGGCTGGAGTGCAGTAGTGTGAGTATAGCTCTTGAAGCCATGAGCTCCTGGGCTCAAGTGATCATCCCATGTCAACCTCCCAAGTAGCTGGGACTACAGGTGCATCCCACTACAGGTGGCTAACTTTTAACATTTTTTTGTGGATACAAGGTCTCACTATGTTTCCCAGGCTAGACTTAAACTCCTGGCTTCAAGCGATCCTCCTACCTCAGGCTCCCAAAGTGCTGGGATTACATATGTGCACACCATACCCAGCCCTGAGCTGATCTCTTAATGCTGCCAAATTGAAAGGCATTCCAGGAAACAAGAAATAGCATATTATGTAGCATCTTCAGCAAAGAAAAAGAAAAAAAAAAAAGAAATTACATGGATAAAGGTACAAAAATAAAAATGAACAAGTTATAAGTAGTTGGAGATGACTGGCTAAATACTTGTATCAGTAGGCAGAAGGCTGGCAAAATGGAAAAATAAAGTATTACATGCAAAGAAACCTGGGTTTTATTCTAAAACTGACAGAGAGCCTGTGAAGGGATATGGCATGATCAGATTTGCTTTCAATGGAAAGATCTCTCCCTTAGGTTGGAATGTTTGGCACGGAATGAACAAGTGGAAGACAGAATCCTGGGGAATATCATTCCCTGAAGACAAGGAAGAACAAAGAAATGGGATTAAGAACAGGACAGCTAGAAAAAAAAGTTAGGAAAAAAGATAATTCATAAAGTGTTTAGTTTCTTTCTTTCCTTTTTTTTTTTTTTTAACATTAGAGACAAGGTCTTACTATGTTGCCCAGGCTGGATTCGAACCTCTGGGCTCCAGTGATCCTCCTGCCTCAGCCTTTTGAGTAGCGGGGATTATAGGCATACACCACTGCCCCCAGTGAAAAAGAGTTTGCTTTCCATAAGAGGAGGGCATTATCTATAAAAACTAAATGTATGTAATCAAAATAGTGTAAAACAAAACAAAAATCAAAAAGAAGAGACAGTGAATTTAGTACAGAAGTATTGTCACCCTACACATTTATTCTATGAAACATGCAATCACCAAATATTTATTAGGCACCTATTATGTGTCAGGTACTCTGCTAGGTGCTGAAGATGCATGTCTACCTCCCATGGCTTCATCTAATGAACATATATCAAACAAGCAAATAAAATATAAATGTTACGACAGATAAAGCACAAGATGCTGACTTTAAATCACTTGCTGCTTAAGTACAATATCCCTGTAAGTGTGTAAAAAACGTAAAACAGCTACGGGTAGTTTGGTATCTAATCTTAATACTACTCTAAGAGAAACTATTCTGAGAAACCAGAATAGTTTGATTTATTGATTTCTTAATATATTTTTACATTTTATTTCGTCAGGTACTTTTTCCTGTCTGGGGTTTCTTCATTCTACCACTCTAGCCCAGGTTCTCACACAGCAATAACTTCAATAGCACTCTACTGGGCCTTGCTGTCTTAGACGCAACCATTGTCCAATTCTGCATATCAAGGTTTTTCTAAAATGTATAACTTTTCCCATCAAAACTGCTATAAAATCTTTCATTGGCTCATCAATGTCTGAAGAATAAAGTCCAGAGTCCTTAGCTTGAAAGTGAAGAACCTGCCAGCAAAGCACACCATCTCTTTGGCCCTGTTTACTCATTTGCACCAGGTAGCTGAATTCCTACCAGGACTACAGACGCTCCTTAACTTATGATAGGGTTACTTCCCAATAGAACTATCACAAGTAGAAAATACCAAAAGATGAAAATGTATTTAACATACTTAACCTTCTGAACGTCAGAGCTTAGCCTGGCTTACCTCAACCGTGCTCAGAACGCTTACATTAGCCTACAGTTGGGCAAAATCATCTAATACCAAACCTATTTTATTAAAAAAGAAAAAAGGTGAATATCTCATGTAACTTATTGAATACTGCACTGAAAGTGAAAAATAGAATGGCTTTATGCATACTAGAAGTAGTCTCTACTGAACGCAGTCCCTACTGAATGTATACCACTTTCACAATATTATAAAGTCTAGAAAAACAGTTAAGCTGAACCATCATAAGTTGGGGACCCTCCATAGAGCTGTATGATTGTAGCTTTCCAAATGTATCTTCTGCTTCTTTGCTTCTTTCCTACATGGACATTCTCCTCCAGCTATACTGCTTTACCATAAAGTGAAAGAAAGAGTTTCTTCTATGCTCAAAGAAAAGGGGAATTCTGACCTCTGGGTTTTATTGTTACAGTCATTTTTCCAATTTCCTTTTGTAAAATATCAGGGCCAGTACTTCAGTGTTCCTAACAAAGAAGCAGTGAAAAACAAATTTATGAAAACCTAGTTACCAGTTACACTTAAGAATGTTTATAAAATTTCTTTATAACGATTAGCAATATTTACCAACAGAAACTTTCTAGATTTGGACAGATGGCCTATCAGCATCAACCGGTATCAGAGTCAGTGGCAATGGTAACTCAGGAGCCTTCCCAAATATCACAACTTTTAAGATAAAGTGAACGAGAAGGGGGAGGGGAGGAAAGGGGGAGATGCACTAACAATACTGACAATCTGGGAATAATAACCGCATTAGTTTTTTTTTTTGACCTACGACACCTGGCATACTACAAGCTCTCAACACCGTTTGCAGATAAAGGTTAGCTATGTGAATGCGACCTACAGTTGTGGGTTGGTTATTATGTACTTGCAAGTGGGCGGGGGTGTGGAGTGAGGAGTTTTAGGCTCTGGGCTTCCAGAGGTTACCCCTTTCGGGGCAAGGGTCGGCGGCGCCACCCCACAGAACGTTGCAATTTCGGGTTTCCCTTTCTAGCTCCATGCCAACTAAGGGGAAGGGGCCCAAGCTGCTAGGGGGACTGGGGAAGAAAGGGTGCAAACCGAAAGAGGAGAAACAGGACGAAGCTGAACCGCTGCTTGTGGGACCAGTGTCGGAGCCGGGCTCCGGCTACAATCACGACCCGCCCCTACCCAATGACTCGACAGATCATGGCGCCCGAGGCCGGCTTCATGCCCACGTCGCCGCCGCCACCACCCAGGGGCGGACTGGGAGGCCGCGGCCTGTTCCTCCCGAGCCACGGTCTCGAGCCCGCCTGGAATTCGGGCCACCCGGGGACGCACTCACCATCTTCTGCCGCTCTGCGAACAGCCTCTCAGCCCCGTTACCGTCAGCCGACCCCGCTGCTTACTTCCGTTTCCGGGGGCCGCCCCCCACGTCCGCCGGAAGTGCGTCCGTCCGGGCGAGGAAGGAAGGAGGGCGAAGGGAGGCGGAAGGGAGCTACGCGGGACTGAGGCTCCCACGCTTGTAATCCCGAGGGACCCAGGGCCAAGGGCGTAGTAGGGGTGTGGGCTGGGAGGAGGGAGAGAAGGGCCGGAGGGGAGGAAAGACGTGGACTCCGCTATTTTAAATAAACATCTACCGTTTTTATGGCATTTTAAGATGTGCATTGTGCTTTTGTAGATGCATCGCCTTATTTAACACAAAACCTCTCTGTGGTATGTATTACATTTTACAGAAGGGTACATGAGGCCTAGATAGTTGGAGTGATTTGCCTAAGATCGTTTAGCTAATAAGGCAGAAGTGGGACTCAAGGCTTTGTCCGTTTATTTTTGTATTTTAAAATATCGAACACCGAAGGCCTGCTATATGCAGAACCCTGTGCTGAGGCTAAGGAAAGAAAAGAGGATCTGGCTGGCGCGGTTCCTGGGCTAGAGAAGCGGGGATACTCCGGGGGCTGGGGGTGGGGGGGATAGTGACCACTAAGTAAATGTGATCATGACTGACATATACTGGGCTCTTAGAACTGCTTATCAACATAATTATAAGTGCTTTGCGTCCATCATCTCTAATCTTTTGAATAACTTTGTGAAGTAAGTACTACTATTACTCCAGTTTTACAGGTGAGGAAACCAAGACATAAAGAGGTTAAATAAATATGCCCAGAGACCTAGCCTGAATCCATAATCCATGGTCATGACACTACCCTGTATTGTCTTCCAAATATAATGTGATAAAATAGTCTGCTCTGCTACCATATGATGGAAACAACTTAAGAAATCTTTGGACTGTTAACCAAAAGATAAGAGCAAACTAATTTGGGGTAGTAGAGTATATAAAAGAACATTACTAGCAGATCTGCTTGTGTAAAAAGCAAACTGGAAGCCTGGGCAACAGACTTTTTTCTACAAAAAAAGAAAGAAAAAAATTAGCTGGGCACCCCAGCTACTTGGGAGGTTGAGGCAGGAAGATCGCTTGAGCCCAGGAGTTTGACATTGCAGTGGACTGTGACGACACCACTGCACTCTAGCCTGGGCAACAGAGCAAGACTCTGTCTCTAGAAAAACCAAAATTATTCTGGTCCAGCATAAGGGACAGGCTGATAATTGGGAGAAAGTATGAACCAGGACACCATTTAAGCTATTGCAGTAGTCCAAGCCAGAGATGGTAAAGCTGAAAATTAAGGTTATGTAGCATCTTGGAAAGGCTTTGGAGGTGGGAAAAAGTAGGATGAACCTGAGAAATACTAGAAAGGCAGTGAAAAGAAGGGGAGCCTGCTCTGGACACAGTGGTATCTTAGAATCCAAAGGGCAAGAAAATATTGAGAGGTTACAAAGTAGGTCAAAAGTAGCTAAAAAGGGATTACGAAGTCCTGAAAGTAGACCTTCGGTGACCCATGTGAAGGTAGTTTTTTTAGTAGCAGTTGTTTTAGTAGCTCAACAAGGAGAAAGTTCCTCTTATTTTGAGCAGTACACCGATGTTATATCCTATTTTAAAAGGTTTGTTACAGCATTAACTAATAAAGGGCACTTTTGAGTGTGCTAAATAGTTGAAAGAATTAGATTTTAGTCTAGAATGATTTAACATATTTGCTTAAGCTTTACATTATATAGCACAGAGGCTGGAACATTAATAATCTGCTATATGTCAGGCCCCGGATTTAGTTCTTTAGATACATTGTTTTAGTTAATCCTATGAGGTAGGTACTACTATTATCCACATTTCACAGAAGAAACTGAGGCATGTGTGCATTGTATGAAAACAAGCACCCTATTTTATTTTACTTTTTGTTGTCTTCTTTGACTTTACTCTGAAACCAGTCTGATGATCTATGCAGGCCAACAGAGGACAACATCAGCTTCATTCACAGCATGTGGCAAGAAGCTCTTACTGCATTTGTTACATTTGGCTGTCTCCTGTTCAGGTCCTATTCCTGTATTTCATCTTGTCAACTGAATTTGGTTCTCCTGACTTAAATTTTCATGCTCTCTAAACACATGAAATTACACTTACCTTTGCTCTTTTTTGTTCTTTTCCTAAGCTCTGCTCTGAGCACTTAAACCCTACCACCAACTTGCTTAGTTATAGACCCCCCTCTTTTTTTTTTTTTTTTTTATTTTTTAATAGAATTGGTTTTGGGCCCGGCACGGTGCCTGTAGCACTCTGGGAGGTTGAGGCGGGTGGATTGTTTGAGCTCAGGAGTTTGAGACCAGCCTGAGCAAGAGTGAGACCCCGTCTCTACTAAAAAAATAGAAAAAAATTAGCCGGACAACTAAAACCATATAGAATAAATTAGCCAGGCATGGTTACGCATGCCTGTAGTCCCAGCTACTTGAGAGGCTGAGGCAGGAGGATGGCTTGAGCCCAGGAGTTTGAGGTTGCTGTGAGCTAGGCTGATGCCATGGCACTCTAGCCTGGGCAACAGAGTGAGACTCTGTCTCAAAAAAAGAAAAAAAAAAAAGAGAGAGACTGGGTTTCACTCTGTCTCCAGGCTGAAGTGCATTGGTGTGATCATAGCTCACCGCAGCCTCAAACTCCTGGGCTCAAGCAATCCTCTCATCTCAGCCTCTAAACTACAAGCATGCACCACCATGCCCAATAATTTTTTTTTTTTTTTTTTTGGTAGAGGCAGAGTCTTGCTCCAGCATCAAGGGATTGCAGGTGTGAGCCACCGTGCCTGGCCACAGTTAGACCCCTCTTAACAGCTGTTTTGTCTCTACAGCACAGTGCCTTGCATACTTTAGACAGGCACTCAAAACGGTTTTAAAATCTAGTATGTAGTAAATGTCTCTTTAGAACTTGGGAGAAGGTAGAAGAGACATGAAAGAGGTACGGAGAAGAAAGGAAAATGTCTTAGAGCTAAGGAAGATACAATGTCAAGATAAAGGAATGACCGGTGTTGGCAAGTATTATGATTATGGGAAAATCAATGGAGTTTGACAAACGGCATGTCATTTGTATGATTTTCTGGTGAGCAATTTAAAATAGTGGGAGCAGAAACCAGATTGCTAGGAATGAAGAGTTAGTAATCAGAAAATGGAAGCAGCTGAATTTTGTAGATCAATCTTTTCAGAAAGTTGTCAGTTTCAAAAAAGAGAATCAGTATTTTTGTTTGAATGAAAGTTAGATTTTGTTTTTGTTTTACGTGTATGGCTTGTTAGACAGATGTTAGAGTGAGTCATGAAGGGGCAAGAGTGAAGCCACAGCAAGAAGGAATGATTGAAGTAATGACCTCCCAGATGCCCAGAGCAGGTGTGAGGGGGATGGAGTCGTAGGCATGGAGTTGCTAGAAACAGGAGAAAAGGTTTTATAGAAAACATGGTGAAGAAAAAGTCCTGAACTTTTCAGGAGGAAGAGTGTCGTAACTGTAATTCTGATCACCACTGTTAATAGTGATGGGACGAGAGAGATTGGTGGTGGCATTATAAGAGCAGAAAAATTGAAAAGTCCCCATGCAGAATGTACTTGAAGATCAGTAAGATGAATTAAAGAGCCGCTCAGAACCATAAGGAACAAAAGGGAAGGTGAGGAGCATCAATTTGTAATGGGCTAGATCAACACAGCTTCACTGTGTTCTGCAGAATTCTCGGCAACACGGGTAGATGAGAAAGGATCACAAAGCAGACAACATAAAGAGTGAGCAGGGTGAGAGTTCTAGGGGACTCTATGGTATGAGGAGGTCCGAAAGGCAAAGAAAGTGATGAGGAAGGATTATGACACCCTCCCAGAGCATCCGCTCTCTAGTTTTCTAACACCCCTTTGTTTTGAAAGCTCTTCACTTGCTATTTCTCTGGATTGCAAGCTCCTTGAGGGTGGGGACTATAATTCGTCTACCTTTACACACCCACTCCCCGGCACAACATTTGTTGAATGCATGTCGTCGAACATAGTCAGGAACTCCCTTCCAGGGTGCAGGTTGGTCATGAAACACGGGTGAGGTGATGGCGAGTGAATACAGCCAGGCAGGAGCTGAGACTGGTTATAAGAGACGGAAAAGCTGAGTTGGAAAATGGCTGTGGCCTGGGTCGAATCCTCATCCCTGCAAAGCTGAGAAAGAGTGGTGCGAAGCAGGGGCTACACTTGGAAGAAGGGGTTGAGTGGCCATGTAAACTAGCAAGCAGCTCTAGAGGAGCAAGAGGCTGTGTGGACACTCTCCTTGCCCTGCAGTTCAGGGAAAGTGGGAGACAGAGTAGATGCCACTGGACAAGCTTTTGAGGAAGGTGGAATCTGTGAAAAAGCTGGGTTTGGCCTCAGCGAGGGCTAAGATGTGGAAAGAGAACCTGTGGCAAAATAAAAAATACCGGGAAGTCTATTTGCGTGTTCCAAGGGGCATAGTCAAACTGTTAGAGCAAAGGAAGGTAGAAGTAAGTAGTGGACTCAGGGGCTGGGTGGATAATGGGAAAGCAGAGTTCATAGGGTGGAGGAGTCAAGGGTCCTTTATGCCCCTCATGAAACCTATGCACACTTTACTGTAACCTTTAACGCTTGGTCACACTGACCGACCTAGTTCCACCTTTATCTCTTCCCTCCCATAAACTCCTGAAGTCAGGGGCTATGCCTTAACCTCATTGTATGGAAATAATAGAAAGCTCTTGGTAAGTGTTTACTGAAAGAAGAGTGTGGGAATGAAAGGAAGAATGAACACCTGGGCCTCATGGGTGAGACTGACTAGTCTGGTTGGGAAATTGGTGATCTAGGAGAATGTATTTGGAGTTGTTTCCAGAAGCAGTCCCCTTGGCCTAGAGCCTGACCTACGCCCAACAAAGCTCAGCACAGTAAGCCAAGGCCCTGACTGCTCTCCTGGTTCCAATTATATGTATATATCCTTTCCCCCAGGGCTAGACTCAACAAAAACTGGCAACCCACCACACAGTCTACAATCCGACATCCACTAACATCAAGAATCACAGATGTGTGTGTGAGTGGATGAAAAGTATTAAAGTATGGATGTGCTTTTCCCTCTTCTTGCTAGCTACCAATTCTGTCAAGGCCCGCTTGGTCTTTTTCCCTCCCAGTCTCTGAGGACAGTTCTTCTCAGCTCATTGGATTCTTTTAGGCTTCAAAAGCAGAATCAGGGGATTTGAAGAGGGCCTGGCAACAGGGACTGGTGGTATTGGTGTTCCTGCAGAGTTTTGGATAGGAGAAGCATGAGAACTCCTTTATTGGAGATGGATAGGAGGGAAACACAATTAGTGTAAAGTTTGGAAAATTTTCTCCAAGGTACCTAATAATTAGAATGTCGTATGGTGCTATAAGTTTCAGAAATTTTACTCTCCTTCAAGGTTGGGGGAGAGACTTCATGTGAGGGAGTGGTATAAATCTTAACAAGTAAGAAATTTACTAGGTTTCGGAGGACCTGAAAGGATCTGTAAATTGTAAATAATACATCCAAATCTTCTGGCCAGGTACAGTGGCTCACACCTGTAATCCTAGCACTTTGGGAGTCTGAAGCAGGAGGATTGCTTGAGGCCAGGAATTTGAGACCAGTCTGAGCAACATAGCAAGATCTTATTTCTACAAAATTAAAAAAATTATACAGGCCTGATGGGGCACACCTATAGTCCCAGCTACTCCAGAGGCTGAGGCAGGAGGATCATTTGAGCCCAGGAGTTTGAGGCTGCAATGAGCTATGATCTCAGCACTGTACTACAGCCTGGATGACAGAGATCCTGTCTTAAAAAAAAAAAAAAAAATCTTTAAATGATCTAAATTCTTGCAGTGTTGGGAAAGGTTCAATGTGCTTAATTTAAGATAAATCATATTTACACATCTTTTTTTGCAAGACCCTTCCTATGTGTTAAGAGATGGAGAAATACATTATATCAAGTTTATTTGACAGACTCTTTTCTTTAACCCCTGGAGATGAGTGTTTCATATTTCTTCTGAAATACTTTGCTGGCTATGATTTCAGATGGAGCTGCTTTTAAAAGAGTGTCCTCTGATTATGAAAAGCTGGGTTTTGAGAATAAGTACTGCAATGGACGATTTTGAATCCAGATGTTTTGTTTTACTATTTTACATCTGCATTGCATCAGACACTGCAGGGGTTAGCGTGCCATTTTCCGTGCTTTCATAGCTCTATTTCAGGTCTGTCTGTGCTTAAAAGTGGTTTATATTCTCACCATAAAAAGTCTTTATTCATTTGCCTGCACAGTATACATTTTATAGGTTATATGCAATGAATTTTAAACTCTAGACATGTTTCTTTCACTATAGCCTTCTCTCTTCATTTGCCAGCCCACATGTAGGAGTATAAAGCAATTTTAAAATTATCCAAAGAAAAATTTTATTCAGAAGACATAACTGCCAAAAGCATCGTGTGCAGTACCTTACAATGCCTAATATAACATACATGTATACGTGGTGTTTTCAATTCCCTGCTGCTTTTGAATACTACTGTCAGTGTTCCCCTCCACTGGCATGAATAATTTAGAGTTGATGTTTTTGCATTTATTTTTATTTTTATTTTCTTAGAAACAGGGTCTTTCTCTGTCACCCAGGTTAGAGTGCAGTGGATCATAGCTTTCTGTAACCTCAAACGCCTGGGCTCAAACGATTCTCCTGCCTCAGCCTCCCAAGTAGCTGGGATTACAGGTGCGTGCCACCACACCTAATTTTTTTAATTTTTTGTAGAGAATAAACATTTTATAAAAATAAAATATTGTACAGGCTGGTGTGGAACTCATGGCCTCAAGCAATCCTTCCACCTAGTTCTCCCAAAGTGTTGGGATTACAGGCATGAGCTACCACACCCAGCCTGTTTTTATATTTTTGAAAATTAAAAAATTTCTTCCTTGAGGAAAAAAAGTTAGACTATATTCAAAACGCACTAGAAGGTTACCTCAAAAGCAGTTTACGTTAATCTTATTCAGAATCAGAAAGCTCATGAAGAATCAGAAAACTGAAAAAGATGGTCTATGATAAGTTGGTCTATTGGATCTTTTTATTTTTCCTTCCAGAAGCAGTGTGTGCTCATCGTAGAAAATTACACAGCACCAAAAGGCAAAAAGAAGAAAATAGAGAGAACTTTAATTCATCACCCAGAGATAACCACTGCGAATGTGTTGGTGGGTATCCTCTCAGATAGTCTTCCATGTAGCAGAATATATCTATGTATCTTTTTTAAAAAAATAGACCGATTCTGTGTTCTAAGTGAGCTGGGAAGTCTTCTCTTGGCTTTTTTTTTAATTACCTGTTATTATTTAGTAAAATATGTCACTCTGGAGCCTTAAAAAAATCCTTCCTTTACTTTTCAGGAGTGGGGAATTACACGTAGGCATTTACTCAACGTTTTTCATTCTGTCAGCATAATTGGATTCCAAATGGCTGTTCTGAATAATTTTTGAAGATTTTTTTTTGGATACTTTGCCAGGGAAATCATAACTCTTAAAATTCTCCATAACCCTAACCGTACAGTTGGATTTGTGGATAGATATTATGTTCCATGTTGTGTTGTTTTCTCATTGTTCCAGGAGCTGGGATGGATGCCGAGGGCTATTCAGCCTCACTCCATTTATTAAAGTAGAGTGTACGACTAAGTTTACACAATAGAGTTTAGGGGGGAAAAAGACCTTGTTTGTTTATCATTCTAGTTAGGTATCTTTACATCGGTGAGAATGAAAGGCATTATTAATATTTCTAAAGTGCTTCAGTGAACTCGCCTGATTGAGAAAGAGGGCATTGTAGCTAACAGAATGAATTACCTGGCACCTGAGCCACAAACAGGGCCTACACGGGAGCATCCTCCGCGCTACCGCCAAAGGTGTTTTGCCTTCTGAAATTCAAATCTATTACTTTCCTCCTTAAAGACCCTCAAAAGCTCCTCATTGCCTGCCCTGCAGGATTAATTTCTGACTCTTTAGGATGGGAAACAGGCTTTCTGTGATCTGCCAGCCTCACTCTTAAACCCTTTACTGCAGTCACATTAAAATACTTGGAATTCTCTGAGAACGTCGTTGATTTCATGCCCCTGTACTTTTATTCCTGCTCCCCCCGCATTCTGGAATGCTCTATCACACCAACTCAGGTCAAGCATCACTTCCGGTAGGAAACCTTTCCTGCCTACCCCACTTCCAGGGAGAATAGACCCTTCGTGCTCCATCGCATATGCACAGGTGCGAGTAATTGTATCCCAGCAGCTGTAACACACTGTTGCACTTCTTGTTTTTATACGTGCCACTCCTTGTTAGGCTGTGAACTCCATTCCCCATCTTTTTGGAGCTGATCGTATCCTTCTGTGGTTCTCATCTTTCGTTAGGAACGTGGTAGTAGCCTTTCAGCCAGCCTGCCCGCCTCCGCTCTCACTCACCTGCTCCCCAGTTTATCCTGCACAGCATCCCCAGAGCACGCAGGCTCGGCTTGTGTGTCTCAAACGGCGGGTGCTAGGGGCCCGGGGAAGTTGGCTCCAGGGCACAACTGGCACTGGGTCTAATTTATTTACTACAGTGGCTATCCTGTGACCCCACCCAACCCCAGCCGGCCCGGACCAAACCTGGCCAGTGCTCAGATTCCCAAGAAAGGTGGCGCGTGGGGAAGGAGCAGGAGTCGGTGGAGAAAGCAGGGGCCTGTGAGAAGCGAGGCGAAGGATCAGACGTGGGCAGCCATGCAGGTCACAGATCCAAAAAGGTCTGGCCAGCCAGAGTTCAACCAGGGCTGCCAAACTGGAGGGGGCAGAGCGCTCAGACGGTGCTACTGGGAGCTTCCATGTGGTAAATAATGCAGAAAAAACGTCCGGGACCAAAAGTAGCTGCAAATTTCTGTGTTTGGAGCTGAGAGGATCCTACGCTGTGATACAGAGAGCAGCTAAGTCAGAGGCTTGTCAGGCTACATTCCATGAAAATCCGAACTTTCAAAACGGTGTAGTTTGTGTTTGATTAATTGCAATACCGAGTAATCTCCGTGACCACTATATTTATTACAGGATTGCTTTGAAACCCCTTTTCCTCAAAAGGTAAAAATGATCCCAAATGTTTAAATTCACATTTCTGTCAACAAAAATTTCACTCTTGTCGATCTGATGGGTGAGAAGTAATAACTCGTTGTTACTTTAGGTTGCATCTTTCTGATCGCTATTAAGATTAAGCATTGTTTTCATATTTCTTCACTGTTTAGATTTGCTTCTCTGGAAATGCCTATTCACACATCCTTTGCTCACTTTTCTGTGGTATTTTTCTTCTTTTTCCTATAAATATGTGGGCACTTATTATGTGCTATAGATGTCAACCTTTGTCTTATGAATTGCAGACATTTCTTGTAGTCTGTTACATTTTTCTTTTCTTTATGGTATCTTTGACATGCACATTTTAAAATATTATCTTTTCCTTTGCAAAGGAAATTTTAAAATTTATTAAAAGTTATTAAATTTCTTAACTTTTATTCTAAAATATCATTTTTTAAATCCATATAGCATTTGTTTTTGAATATGGATTAAATAGGCATCTAATTTTATTTTCCTCTAGATGGCTATATTAAAATCCCATGTGTACTCATATATGTTTTGGTACTCTCTATTCTAAAAATGATCTAATTATTTTTCCAAGTAACAAAACTGGCTAACATGTATTGAGTGCAGGCATTGTATGTGCCAAATGCTGTCTTAAGTGCTTTACGTATTTTAGTTCATTTAATCCTGGTAGCAACGTTGTGGGTAAATTCTGTTATTTCACATGAACTTTAAAATGCCTTTATCAAATTAAAAAGGAATCACTGGAATTATGATTGGAATTGTATGAACTTTATACACTGAGTTTAGGAGAATTGACATGTTTTACATCTTTCAATAATATTTTATAATTTTCTTCATATGTCTTAAATCTCTCTTGTCAAATTTAACCTTAAGTATTCAGTAGTTTTATCACTGTTACAAGCAGAATACAGTCATGATTCACTTAACCACAGGATACATTCTGAAAAATGCATTATTAGGTGATTTCATCATTGTGTGAACATCAATAGAGTATACTTACACAAACCTAGATGTACAGCCACCTACACACTTAGGCATGGCATGGAGTATTGCTCCTAGGCTACAGATCTGTACATGTTACTGTACTGAATATGTAGGCAATTGTAACACAATGGTAAGCATTTGTGTATCTAAGCAGATCTAAACATACATAAGGTACAGTAAAAATGAGATGTTATAATCTTATGCAACCACTGTTGTGCATGCAGTCCATCGTTTACCACCATCATTATGTGACATGTGACTATGTATGTTTTTCCATTCTCACTTCTATTTGATTATAGCCATAAGCATTATGACTGATGTAGTAAGGATGGTGTATGTATTATTCAGCTTTGGCCATGTTATGCTGCAATGACAAGCAACCCGAAAATCTCAGTGGCTCACGACAGCAAATAATTTCCTGCTGATACTGCATACCCATCCCAAGCTGGCTGCAGCCCTGCTCCACATCATCCTCTCTCTGGGACCCAGGCTGATGAAGCCATTGCTATCAGGCTCATTGCAGTCTTCTAGTAGAGAGAAAAGGAATCAAGGTGCAGCATCTGCTGGTTCCTAAAGCTTCTACCAAGAAGTGTCACACATCAGTTCCCCATACACTTTATCGGCCAAAGCAAGACAAATGCCTTTATCTGATATTGAAGCATCAGGGATGCATAATTTCCCCACAGGGAAGGGCCCTTCAAGTCATAATGCCAAACCGGACATCCAATAAATACCAATGGGATGGGGATGAATAAACTTCCAACTTGAAGGGCAGCAAATATTTTTATCATTAATACAGTCTATCACAGTGCTTTGTTTTTAAGTTGGCAAGATTGAGAAATCCTAGAAAATGATAACTGTGTGATAGATATTTACCACTGTTCAACAATATTTGGTTCCTCTCTACTTCCACATATGCAAGACAACATTTTCTTGTCCCTTAAAATTAGACATAGCCATGTGACTAATCCTGGCCAATGAAAATGTGAGTGGAAGTGAGGTGTTCATTCCTGCATAGCAGCACTGAGGAGTTGGAGCATGATTCTCCAGGACATTGTCCCTGACATAGTGATTATTAGAAATATGTGTTGATGTGGAAGTACCAAAAGTTCAAAGTAGCTAGAAAGGCATCATGTAGAAGATTGGATATCACCCAGACAAAGAGTCTTTGTGGTCAGAATAGGGTAAGTTATGCTGTGGTAATAATACATATTTTAAATCTTTTAACATAAAACATATATGTGTATACATTTTCATTTACCTATAATTTACGTAGGACAAAGTACTTTTCTTTAAGTATTAGTCTACTGATTTGAAGTACCATGATATGTTTCTTGCATAAACCACATCCATAATTCATCATACACAGTTTCTGCTTTGGATTTCTCTAACATGGATCAACAGCTTAAAAATACTTGTAGAAAAATATAAATACAATATCTTATGAATTCTCCCTTATCCTTTAAAATTGGTATGCCCAAACCAATGGTATTTTTTTGGTAACCTGCCTTTATTAAATTTTTCTAAAACAGACAACTTAGTTTTCATAAAAACAAAAATTCATTCTTTTCACTTTACTATTTATTGGATTCACTAATATTTACTTAAATTACTTAAAATTAAGTAATTACTTGTAATTATAATAACAGTACAATTATCATAAAAATGTTTGGGAGCCAGCAGAATTGGAAATCGGTAGGCAAACAACTTACCTATTAAAAGTGGAATACATGGTTGTGCAAGAGAGCAGCTCACATGGTGAGCGCATTTTTTTCTACCATAGGCAATGGTCTGCATGTTTCATAGAGGAAATTGGCGGCTTGTGTAAATCCCAAGAGTCATTTAGGTAGAAGTAAATTAAGAGAGCTTCTATATAGGGAACAATGTATACATACTCACATTTATATATATTTTTATATGTATGTGTTTCTGTGTGTTATATTTATCTTGTTTCCAGCCATGTTACTCAGTTGTTTAAAATGATATGCTCTTTTTTAACACATATCTTGGAGTTACTAAATATATAGGCATATTATCAGCAAAAAGATAACTTAATCTCTTTTTTCCCAAATTTATATTAATTATTTTATTTCCTTATTTTACTGTATTGCTACAACCTCTAAAATAATGTTGAATAAATAATGGGGATAGGGACATATCTGTCTTTTTTGTGATTTCGCTGGAAGTATATTTAGTGTTTCACTCTTCAGGATAATGTCTGTTATTAGTTTTTTTGATAAGATCTTTAATATTTTAGGTAGTTTCTTTCCGTGGCAGAGACTGGCTAGTTGTTCACTGAATCCTTTTTCTTTTCGCTTGGGAACTCAGCTAAACTACATTTTCCAGTCCTATTTGTGATTTGGTAGATCAAACCTAACTGAATTTTGGTCAGAAGTATGTGGGTGGAAAAGATGGATCACGCTTCCAGTCCTATCCTTGAGCCTCTCACATGATTCTCCATACATGCAGAGGACTTGGTGGGGAATTGTGAGGTCCTAGAAAATGGAAGAGCTACTAATGGAAAGAACCTGGGTCTTCAAATGAATGTGTGTTGGAGAGCTCCATTGCTGGCCCACACTGGATTGTCACATGAGGAGAAATAATTTATTGTGTGAAGCCACTGAGGTTTGGGGTTATTTGTAAGATGATTCAGCCTGTGCTAACTAATACATCTTCCAGTCAGATTTTATGGACAGTTTTTATTTGAAATGACTGCTCAACTTTTTCAAATGTTTTTTCATCATCTGCCTGTATAATCATTATTTTTCTCCACTAATTTGCTGGTGTAATGAATTATATTGACAGGTTTCTTAATATTGAACCAGCCCTCTACTGCTGGAATAACCCTACTTAGTTACAACAATTTTTTTGTTACTTTGAAACATTCTATTTCTCAAAATTGTATCTAGAATTTTTGTACTTAAAGTCTTAAGTGAGATCATTCTATATTTTCCTTCATGTACTGTTTTTCTAAAATCAGATATTCAGATTAAGATTATGTTGGTTGTATACAATTAAATGTGGAGCTTTCTGTCTTTTTCTATGGTCTGGAATGATTTAAAAAACATTGAAACATTTGGCTCTGATGTGTGGAAAGATATATTTATTTATTATTTAAAGTTCTCAATTTCTTTGTAACTTAAACGTACCTTATTTAGTTTTACCTGTTTTTAAGCTTTATAAAAACAAAATCATAAGGTGTATTCATCCATGACTTATTATTTTTACTCAACAATGTTTTTGCAATGCATCCATACTAATATTCGGTTGATTCATTTTTACCGTTGTGTAATATTCTATTGTATAAACATACCATCTTTTTTAAAAAATCCATTCTGCTGGGTTCTTTGGATTGTTTCCAGTTTTTGTTAATATAAGTAATAGGTATACAAATATTTTTGTACATATCTCTTCTTGCAAGAGTTTCTCTGCCAGAAGTGGAGTGTTGTGTTGTAGAATACACACATAGCTCTAGACAATACCAAAATGTTAACCAAACAGGCTGAAGCAATTTACGCTTCAACTAACACTTTCCATTTCTGTACATTATTTTCAATACTTCATCTTATTCAACTTTTACATTTTTGTCAATCTTTCAAGTACAAAATTGTATCTCACTGTGTTTTTTCATGATTATTATTGAAATTTCGTATATTTTTATATTATTGGCCAATATATGTTTTCTCTCCTGTTAGATAAATATAGGTCAATAGTAGGCTTTTTGATAAATGTTTTAAAATTAAATATAATCAAAGTCATCAATATTTTTCTTGAGAAACAAAGTTTACCTTTCATAGTTATGTTCCTAATGTAACTGTAACTGTGTGCACGCACATGCATAAATAAACACATACATATTGGGTGAGGTAGGAATTGAGTTATTTTTATTTTTCCCCACATGAATTATTCCAGCTCTGTCTATATTGAGAAATCCATCATTATGGCCACTCAGCCACAAAGTCAGCTTTGTCAAATACCTGTTTCAGGGCTCTCTTTTGTGTTCCATTGGTTAATTTGTCTATCTCTGTGCAAATTTTGTACTGTCTTAGTTATTATATAGCTTTATAATATGTCTTAATATCTGAGATAAGACAGATTTTTATCTAGGACAATATTATACTGTCTTCTTTAGAAGTATCTTGACTATCTCTGACACTTTACTATTTCATATAAATTTAAGAGTCACTTAAAAAGGTTCTTTGTATTTTTATTGAATTTATAATATTTGGGGAAAATTGACGTTTTTAAGATGTAATTTTTTTGCTCATATGGCATGTTCCTCCATTTATTTAGGTGTTTTTTACATGTATTTCAGTAAATTTTTATAGTACTCTACATGATGTTTTAAAATATTTTTGTTAGATTTATTCCTAATAACTTATATTTTGTGTTACTGTAAATTATATTTTTTTAAAATTAAATTTGCATCTGTTTTTTGCTGACATGGAAACACTGTTGACTTTTGCTTGTTGATTTTATATGTTGCAATTTTGCTAAATTTTCTCATTTCTTATAATTTGCGGTAGACTCTGAGTTTTCCAGGCAGACAATTATTTAATTTATAAATAATGACAATTTGTTTTTTTCCTTTCCAATTCTTACACTTCCTTCTTTGTGTTTTGTTGTTGTTGAAACTCTGCAATGGCTAGAACTCCAGCACAAAGTTATCAGGAAAGGGGCTAGTTTATCTCCTTGTCTTATTTCTTGTTTTTAAAGGGAATGCTTTTAACTTTTTTTATTGTGGAGCATTATGTTTGCTGGAGATTTTTTTGCAGATACACTTTATTAGGTAGGCTTAGGATGTTCTTTTCTATTCCTTTTTGGCTAAGAGATTTTTTTTTGTTTGTTTTTGTTATAAATGGCTCGTGAAAATTTCTTGAATGCTTTTTCTACCTCTCTTGAAATGACTATAGTGTTTTTCTCTTTTAGTCTGTTAATGTGGTGAGTTACATTAATAAATTCTCAAATGGTACAATAACCTTCCATTCCTGGAATAAATACAATGAATCATTATCTGGATAGAGTTGCTAATATTTTGTTCAGGATTTTTCCATCCATAAGCTAGAGTGAAATTTGACTGTAACTTTTCTCTTATCTGTCTTCATATGAAGTTATACTAGCCTCATAAAAATGAGTCAGGAAATGTTTCTCCTTTTGTGCTCTCTGAAAGAGTTTAAAATTGGAATTATCTGCTCCTTGAATCTTGCTTAACTTACCTATAAAACTCCCGGGACTTGGTGTTTTCTCTGTGGGAAAAATTTTAACTACTGATCATATTTCACTAATGATTATAGGCTGAATGGCAAACTATTAATATTTAACAACCAATTAGATTGGTTTGTACCAGTCAATTAGAATAGACCGTGGCCCTCAGCAAACAGTATGGCTGTAGAGTTGCATACAGGCTAAATAACAGCTCTGATGTTTTCAATTTCAGATTTTATGTTTCTTCTTAAGTCAGTTTTGTAAATTATACATTTTCAGGAAATTGTCCATTTTCCTTAAAGTTTAAAATTTATTGGCAAGGTATGGTGACTCATGCCTGTAATCCCAGTACTTTGTGAGGCCAAGGCAGGAGGATTGCTTTAGGCCAGAAGTTTGAAACCAGCTTGGACAACATAGCAAGACACCATCTCCAAAATAAATAAATAAGTATTTTTAAAAATTAGCCAGATGTCATGGTATGTACCTATAGTCCTAGCTACTTGGGCGGCTGAGACAGGAGGATCACTTAAGCCTAGGAGTTCAAGGCTACAGTGAGCTATGATCACACTTACCACATGCCAGCTTGGGTGACAGAGTGAGACCTTATCTCTTAAAAAAAAAAAAGTATTAATAAATTGCTCATAGTATTCATATCTATTAATTGCTGTTATGTTTACAATATTTCATTTTCCATTCTTAAAATTGTATCTGCTTTCTTCCTTCATCAGTTTGCCAAAGGTTTGTCAGTTTTATTAATTTTTTTTAATTAATGAACCAACTTTTTGTTTTGTTGATCCATTCTACTGAATGTTATTTTTTGTTTTATTAATTTCTGCTCTTTTTGTTATTTCCTTTATTCTATTCTATTTAAGGTTTTGTTCTTGTAATTTCACCTTTAATTTTTTTTTTAAAAAATCCAAGTAATATAAGGCTTTTCCATCTACCACTTTGGCTGTATCTCACAAGTTGTCCTATAGAATCGTTACTGTTGATTGTTAAGTATTTTCTAATTTCCCTTTTGCTTTCTTTTTTGACTGAGGAATTATTTAGAATTGTACTTTTAAATTTCTAAAATTTTGTTATATTTTTGTTACTAGTTGCATTATGGTCAGAGAATGTGATCTAGATGACAGTGATCCTTTGACATTGTTAAGACTTGCTCCGTGGGTTGATATGTTGTCAATTTTTATAACAGCTCCTGGGAACAGAAGGTGTATCTCCAGTTATTTAGTGTAGGACTCCATATATGTTCTTTAGACCTGTTTTGTTTATTGGAATAGTCATATCATTCAAATTCTTTCTGATATTTTTGTCTTGTCAATTTCTGACAAAGATGTGATAAAAATCTACCACAATAATGGTGTATTTGTCGATTTCATTTTCTTGTTCTGCCATTTTTTGCTTGATATTTTTTGAAACTTTGATTTTAGAAGTATGCAGGTTTAGAATTGCTTATATCTTCCTAATGAACTAACTGCACCTTCATCAACATGTACTGCACCTCCATCTCTGGTAATGTTTTTTGCTTTATTTTTTCTTTACCTGATAATAATATATCCACATAAACTTTCTTTTGGTTAATATTTATTAAATGTTTTTCTATCTTTTTACTTTCAATTCTTCCATGTTCTTTTGTTTTATATGTGTCTCTTGTAAAAAGCAAAAAGATTTTGCTTTTTATCTAGTCTGATAAAGAGTCCATTTACCTTTATTTTTATTTTAATATATTTGGATTCTATTTCTACCGTCTTACTTTATGCATTCTATTGTTTTGTCTTTTCTGTATTCTTTTATCTTCTTTTTGACTTTTCTTGAATTAAGTTGTATGTTTTATTTTTTCTTATTCTGTTTTTTGCTTTACTAGTTTGGAGCTTATACCTTTGTTTTTTATATTTTTATGGGATGTTCTAGAACTTTTAGCATATACACACACAGACACACACACACACATGTTATTTAATAAAGCCTTAAATTTATCAATCTGTTACCATCCTGTACAAAACACATACCTTTGAATGCCTTATTCCTGATCACCTCTTCCAACTTATATGCCATTTTTTACCAGCATTTAGTTCTATATTATTTTTTAAGCCCATGTTTATTTAAGACATTATTATTATTGTTTAACATAGTCAGTGATTGCTTGGATTTATCCATGTGTTTATCATTTTCTTTTAACTATCTTTTTTTTTTTTTTTGGATCTCAGACCTTCTTCCTGGAATCAATTGTCTTCATTTTGAAGTATTAATAAAGTTCCTCTAATGAGTGATAGTAAACTCTCATTTTGTGTTTGTAGGAAAATGTTTTATTTTGCCTTGCTTCTCGAAAGATAGTTTTTCTGGGAGAAATCTGGATTTTTAGCTATTTTCTGTCTGCATTTTGAAGATATTATTCCACTGCTTTCTGGCTTCCATTGTTGCTGTTGATAAATATGCCAAAGGTCTATCGTTCCCTTGTAGGTAATCTGTTCTTTTTTCTCTGGCTGCTTTAAGAGTTTCTCTTTGTCTGCATATCACTACAGTGTGTGTTTGTGTGAATGCCTTGTATTTATCCTGCCTTGAATTTTTCAGGCATACTAACACTTCCATGATACAATAGGAGAGCCACTCTAAAAACAATTCCCATTTTCCCCTTGCCTGTCCATCCCTGTTTCACAACCACCACTACCTTTAATTGCAGTTATGAGGTCTGGAGCTTTGAGAACCGTCTCGAAATCATGAGGTAACAAATACAAGAATTGTGAGATTGGAGAGAAGGAGCCCAAGACCTTTTTAACCCCCTGAGCACTGGATTGCCTACCTCTAGACTTCAGGCTATAGGAGAAAAATAAATGCCTTTTTTGCTTAATTTATACTCTTTAGTCAGGTATACTGTTGTATTCAAAAACGATCTTAACTAAAACATTATATTTTATTTCCCCTGTGAAGTGTGTTAGAACATTGTAACAGAGTCAATAATGCACAATAATGTTTTTCAAATGACTGCTGATTGTTTTGTATCATGTACATGGACAAATCTGTTTTGTCTTTGAGCATATGTCTAAATTATTGGCTACTAAGAAGAGATTAATCATTGATTAAAGACAACTTTATAAGATTTCTCCTTCAATTGAAAACTTATTTGGAAAACTACATTTCTTGGAATTTCTTTTTAAACTTAGTGTTGTGACTCATGTTGTCATTTAAACAAAAGTCTTGGGTCTTAAAAGTAAAAGAGTATGATTCTTTTGTTATTCTATTGCTGGCATTCCCACACAATGCCATTCATCTCAGGAAGATTTGTTTCTAGGGGGAAGCACTGTGAAAATGTATTTATCTTGTTAAGATAAAAGTCATGCAAGAGCAGGAAACTAATTAATTTTAATAGCTAACAGATATGGAAAGTCTGGTTTATGTGTATGTATAAAAATTCTTTTGTTTGAATGTCTGAGTATAGCAGCCATTAAAAGATCAGCAGTTCTCAAAGTAGCAAAATTGCACTTATATCCCTTGAATATATGCATATAAAAGATAAATGCAG
>CAUYSK010066482.1:0-115283 GCA_963575035.1 Avahi laniger
GTAGTCCCAGCTACTCGGGAGGCTGAGGCAGGAGGATCGCTTGAGCCCAGGAGTCTGAGGTTGCTGTGAGCTAGGCTGACGCCACGGCACTCTAGCCCGGGCAACACAGTGAGACTCTGTCTCAAAAAAAAAAAAAAAAAAGTAGATAATTTTTGTTGAAAAGCATAATCTAGTTATAAACAAGAGATATATGATGTGAAATTACATAGAAAGCGTGAGTGTAAGGGGTGAGGTCAGAATTCCCTCTATTCCTTTAAGAAATCAGGCAAAAGCAAGAAATTGGAGCATAAACACAGCTGTAAATTCCATCCTTAAGACAGTGGGGAAAATCTGAGGTCATGAAGTACAAAATAGGGAAGTCTTCTGAAGGTATTTAAGGACAGACACAGGACAGTGCAAAAAGAAAGAACGCCTGCCTGCAGCTGCAAACCTTTAAAAATAAAGATGGGCTGAAGCCGGGGTGAGTGGGACAAACTGAGGGGCAAGACGCTTTGTCTCTCGATTCCCGCCAAGGGAGCCGGCGGCCTGGGCTGGTGGTCGGAGCTACCCTGGACCCAGACTGGTCACCGTCGGGAAAGCACCAGAGACAGGTTGAAGGAAGAATCTCACAGTGGAGCCACGCAGGCGGGAAGCAGACAGTCGGTGAGGTGGAGGATTGAAGGAAGAAAAGGTAACCGCGCTGTGAGCAGCTTCCATCCCTGCCGGACTAAGAAGTAAAGGAGTCGCGGCCCAGAAATAAAGCCCTTCTGTCACCAGGGGACGAGAGAGACACCAACAGCCCAGCAGCAAAGTAAGCAAGGTAACATGGATGGTGCCCAGAAACAAAGATGCAAATGCTTTCAAACACGAGGAAATATTTCAATCCCACTCTTAAAAGAAAGTCGGTGATGTTTCCACTTATCAGATCGGCGGAATTCAAAAGCTGCCACGGCAAACCGTGTGAGTGACGATGACGGTGTGGGGACATAAACACCCTCCGGTATCGGAGGAGGGAGCCCGAATCTGCAAGTTCAGGGGAGCCATCTGGCAACGCGATCAGAAATGAAGCCTTTGGCCCAGGAATGCCACTTCTAGGAAGTGAGAAATGATGAGCATTTTTTTAATGAAAAGTCTGAAAACAATCTAAATGCTCACAGTAGGAGATCAAATAAATTAGGGCGCAATCACACAGTGGAGTATTGTGCAACTTTTTAAAAGAATGATGCAGACCTGTGTGCGCGGATACGAAAGGCTCTCCGGGAGTGTGCGGTGCCGCCGCTCGCGTACGAAGCTCGTGTAAATAAGCACACACTCATTGCAGCCGCGGAGACTCTCTCCCGGAGCCGGCAGGGAGGAAAATAGTGAATCAGGAGGTTCGCAAACCCCTTAAAATTCCGTGTGTGGGGGCGTATGCTGGGCACACAAATGTAAGAAATATTGAAAGTTCCTACAGGCATTTGCTGTGGTTCTCTCTGTACCATGAGGTGATGGATGACTTTTCTCTTCTTCCTTGTCATGTTTTGAGTCCATAAATATTTCACAGTGAAAGAAGATGCTTTAAAAAAAAAAAACAGGAATTTTTTTTCCTCCTAAAATTCTCAATTATATCTAGCAAACGAAAATGCCTGGTCAGTTCGCTTGATTGTCATGCTGTCGGGGCAGCACAGCGGATGGGGCTGGAACCCCCAGCTCTGCATCCAGACGCCGGTCAGCAGTCAGTGCCCACCGCCGGCCTGGGTGCCCGGAGCCCGGTGGCGCTGTGCTCCCTGCACTGCACCGGGCCCTGCGGAAGGTGCGGAGGGAGGGCAGAGTATTTGGGGACGGAGTTTCACTTATGGCTTCCCTCAGGTAAAGGCCTCCCCCGAAATGGTACTGCTGCCAGGTTGAAGACTTTGAACTATTTTGGCTGCATTCTTGGCCCTAAGAGACAGGCTTCCTGTTAACACTGTTTTGACTTAGATTGTTTGGGTCTCTCCAGCAGGACACCAGATTTAGATCAAACGCACAGGATCCTCCTGCTGCAACAAGAAGGGCCTGGAACACCCAGGGAAGTAAAACTCCCTGTTGTTAGAGGGTGGGAAATGGGACGGAGGTGCTTTCTCTGCTGTCCCAGGAGGCCCTGGTGAAGAAAGCCCTGTCTGCCTGGAGCCACACAAAGCCCCGGCAGCTCGGAGGCCTTTTGTGGAAGGCAGGTCCTCCTCTGGGGCCCTGTGCCAAGGAAAGGAGGCCTATGCAGTTATGCTCAGAGCACCGGCCCTTGCACGGGCTGTGTAGGGCCTGCCCCTGGGCAGCCACTATTTTCAGTGGGAATATGGAACCAAGCAGAAGTCGGGAGACAGGGTCCCTCCTGCCCTTCTCAGACTCAACCTGGCAGATGCCTGTATACAGGCAGGAAGAGACGCTGACGAGGCCCCCGGCGTCCAGGGCCCAAGGGCACTTCATTCTCAAAGGGGAGAAAAAGGGTGCCCCCATAGCCTCGGGCACTGAGCAGGCTGGCCCACCCAACCCCAGCGTGTGCCCACCACCGGCGTGGCTCTCTGGTGCAGCACGTCCCTGCTGGGGTATCTCTGAGGCAGGCGGGAAGGGACCTACCTGGTAACTACAGTCCCCCGGGTAGTCGAGTGGGGCAGGGTCTAAGTGGAACCTACTCTTCCTTCCATACTTGAGTTCCATGTTCCGTTTATGGGGCTGGGAGAGTGGCTGCAATGTCTGACTTAGGACCTTGACGTTTTCACAAGAGCCAGTGATGATTACAATGAAACCTTTGAGACAGAGCTTGGCTGTAACCACTGACATTTCGCTTCTGAAAAAGCCCAGGCCTTGGAAAAGGCCTTTCCCTTGAGACTTTGTTCGAATGTGGACCTGGGGACCAGCATCTGCGGTCTCTTTCCTGCCGTGATCTGGAGACATCCAAGTGGGTGTGGGAAGGTGGCCTGTGGTGCCCGCCCGGGGCTCTGCAGAAAGGCTGTGGCTCCATGGCCCAGAGACTGAAGTTGGCAAACAACCCTCAGAGGACTCAGTGCAGCTCTCTTCTCTGAAACCGGGGCAACACGGCCAAGCGTCTCCTCCCGTTGCAGGTGACAGACTGTGAAGAAAAGTCTTGGCGTTTGGCAAAAGTTCCCCTTCGTTGCAAAGTTAATAAAAGAAAACCATGTGTTAGAAACAAAACAGCCTTTTCCCTAACAATCACTGCTTCAAATGTCACAGAAGTATCTGTGCTTCAGTTAAAAGCAAAAGACAAGAATAATGTGAAAAAGTAAAAATAATCCAGATTTCAGAAGAATGGTCTCGCAGCACATATGTGAGTGAAAAACGCCTTTTTGCCTGGCATCCCCTTTGTATCCGCCGTTTTCACTCAAAGCCAGGCGCACGATGGAATCACCGCAAGCTTTGACAGCGTCCTGGCGCCCGGGCCTCACCCAGACCGATTAAACCGGATCTGGGGAGAGGGGCAGGGACTGGGGTGTGTGTTTATGCTCCTCAGTTGATTCGAATGTCCACTTAAGATTGAGAACCCCTGGCAGGTCTGAACTGTCACCTGAGTTTGCCTTGCAATGAATGGCCTTCCTGTCTGTGACCTCAGGGGTGTAATACACACGTCCATTCAGGGGCCCCAGGGGGCCGACGTGGCCGGCAGAGTCCCAGTGGTGAATGCGTGTCTTCTCTGAGGCCCTGTGGCACTAGCGAATGACTGTCCTCCCACCCGACTGCACCCTGTGCACAGAGTGCCCGGCCGGCCCTGGCAGGGGGACAAGGCCCCGGGGCAGGCAGGGCAGGCCTGATGCTGGGCAGTCTCATGCCATCTGGGCCCGGCCGTCACCAGCCTTCCAGCCTGGCCCTCGTCGTCAGTGTGACCGCCTGACTGGCCCGTTCGTGGGCTGGAGGGCCTGGAAGACACTCGCCCCAGTGCAGCCCGTGGCCGGGTCAGTATCAGTCAAGAGGATAGACTTATGGGGACAAAGCTCTGGATTTGGTCCCTGGTAAGTCATTTGGTTTGTAAGAGAAAAATTGTCGTTATATACACCGCCTAGAGAAAGCAGCTGGGCTGGGGTCAGAAGACATCTTTCACAGGACCGGCTCCACCGACCCCGGAGAGGTTGCTCTAGCAGCACACTTTCCTAATATGCAAAATGAGGATAAAATTCCTCTCTGAGTATTACTGCAAGAATAATTGCAGAAAACCAGGTAATGAATTCTAAAATCACGTTGGAATGCAGGGGATAAGTATGTGATCACTTCTCAAGTAACATGTGAAATAGTACTTTAAACTACTAAATGGTTGGTCAACGTGGTATCCCAGGTACACACATGTCAAAACTGAGCAAACCGTACAGGTTGTTGTTTGACAATTATATCTTCATAAAGCTGTTAGAAGAAAAAACCTGTATCCCAGCACTGAGTTTCGGACACAGATGATGGCCCCCAGCAGCCATGTCCCCTCACTGCAGAATCGGAGCCCCTCGTGTATTCCCCTGAGCCCCATGCGGCGTCTGCGCCTACGGAGGGTTGATGCCACCCCCTACTCCCAAGGGTGGGCCAGGTTGTCCGAAGCCCACCAGCTCACCCTGGACCTGTGCCGGTCGTTGGCGCGGATTAGCCACGTGCCCTGGGCGGCCCAAGTGGTGTGTGTCTCGGCACCACTGCTGGCATGCCGGCCAGGCTCCGTCCCTCCGACATCATAGCATGGAAGCGAAGCCTGGAACCTTCCCCCTAGGAGGGAAGCAGCTTAAGATTTATAGTTGGTGAGAATGTAAAATTGTGCAGCAGCTGTGGAAAACAGTCTGGTGGTTCCTCAAGAAATTATGCATACTGTCGTCATCCATTTGTATTGCTATAAATAAATACCCAAGGCTGGGTAACTTAGGTTATTAAGTATTAAAGGTCCAGTTTCCTTAACGACTAAGTTTGACAGTTGACATCTCTGATATTTCACTCCGACACTTCTTGTTTTATTTTTATTACGAAAGTGCATCCTCAGTCTTGCAATGCACATTTTGGCTTGTGATTATCTTTCAAAATTTTTTTAGAGCAATTTTTGTGAAACCATGGATAAGTCAAAAATTCATGTTACTTTCAAATGTGAGTTCCATCATGGAACAAATGCAGCACAGACAGCTCGAAATACCAGCAAAGTGTTTGGGAAGGATGTGGCTAACGAACACACAGTACATGGATGGTTTGAGAAGTTCTGTGCTGGTGATTTTAATCTTGAAAATGAGTCACGTGGATGACCTGAGACCAAGGTGGATAATGACCAGCTGCAAGCTGTAGTGGAAGCCGATCCATCTAAACATACCCGTGAATTAGCAGCAAGGTTTGACGTTACTATTCCAACAATATTGGGCCATTTGAAACAAATTTGCAAGGTACAGAAGCTGGATAGATGGTTCCCCATGAATTAAACGAGCGTCAGAAGAGAAGTCGTCTCAAAGCTTGCCTTTCTTTGCTGTCACGACATAAAGGCAAAACATTTCTACACAATATTGTTACATGTGATAAAAAATGGATTCCTTTTGACAATTGCAAGTATTTGACACAATGGTTGGATGAAGATGAAGTGCCAAAACACAGTCCATAACGGAATAGTCATCAAAAAAAGCTAATGGTGTCTGTTTGGTGGTCCAGTGCTGGTATTATCCACTGCAGCTTCATGAAACCCCGTGAGTCGATCACAGCGGATGTCTACTGCAACCAATCGGATGAAATGATGATGCTTGTGATTAAGCAGCTGAGATTGGTCAATAGAGACAGGCCAGTCCTCTTGCAAGACAATGCTTGACCACATGCCACACAAACAACTCGGCTCAAACTACAGAGGCTGGACTTGGCAACTCTCCATCATCCACCATATTCACCAGACCCTGCACCAACCGACTACCACTTCTTCCAGGCTTTGGACCACTTCTTTAAGGAAACATATTCACTTCTCAACAGGCTGTGGAAAACATCTTTCCCAATTTCATCGCCACTCGCTCTCCGGGCTTCTTCGCTGCTGGCATAAACCAGCTACCGTTAAGATGGCAAAACTGTGTTAATAGTTTAGGTGCACATTTTAATTAATTTTACTGTCTGTTGTTTGAGATATAATAAACTACACTTTTGATTTCAAATCAGACATTTCATGTTTTATGACCTAATATAAAGAAAAGAGGTTTATTTGGCTCGGGGTTCTTCAGGCCACACAAGAAGCATCTCGCCAGCATCTGCTTCCGATGAGGGTCTCAGGGTGCGTCCACTCACGGTGGAAGGCAAAGGGCAGCTGGCATGTGCTGCAGAGATCACAGATTGAGAGAGGAAGCAAGAAGGGGGGAGTGCCAGGCTCTTTCCAACAACCAGTCTTGCAGGAAGTAATAGACCAAAAACACACTCATTGTGAGGATAACATCGCACCGTTCATGAGGGATCCACCTCCTTGACCCAAACACTCCCGTGAGGCCCGACCTCCAGCTTGACTGCGGGTCCAACTCCAACATGCAGTTTGGGAGGACAAACATCCAAACCACGTCACACAGAATTTCCACGTGACCCGGCAGCTCCACATCTGGGTATGTGCCCAGGAGAAGTGAAAGCAGGGACTCAAAAGAGACACGCGTACCCCACGTTCACTGTGCACCACGCATAGAAACAGGTAGACTGGCCTAAAGGGAGGTGCGGGTGTCAGGCCACACACCTACGCGGGTAGAAGTGTTTGACATTCATTCATTAAGTCGTCGGCTTATTCGTTCCTTCAGTAAATACTTACGAAGCATCTTCTGTGTGCCAGGCACCATCCTAGGTGCTTAGATTTCGCCAGTGAACAGCACTAGGTCCCTGCGTTGTGCCAGGGAATGCAATAAATTGCACACAGAGTAAAGAAGCATATCACGGTGTGTTAAAACGTGACGAGTACAATGAGGAGAAAGAGCATGGGCAGACACTGGGAATTGAAGCTGGGTGGTCGGGGCACGTCCCTTGGTAAAGTGACGACGAAGGAGCTGAGGGAGAGGAGGACAATCAGGGCAGGGAAGTTGATGCGAGAGCCCAGAGGCAGCGGGCGGGGTGTTTCTTTCGGGGATGATGAAAATGTTCTGAGATTAGAGAGCGGGATGTTGGTGTGCCTTGTGTAAAAGCCACTGAAATGCACGCTTTAAAAGGATGAATTTTATGGTGTGTTCATTACATCTTGATTTTTTTAAATGTCCCAAGGCGGAAGTGTGCCCCTCACGCTGGAGAAAGAGCAGCGAGACTGGTATGGGTGGGGTGCAGTTGAGCAGACAAGAGATGAGGCCAGAGAGGGGTGGGGCTTCAGACCACAGAGGGCCTTGCTGGCTTCGGGGAGATCTGTGGTTTTCACTCCAGTCACAGGGGGAACCACTGCAGGTTTGATGTGTGCAGTGACATCATGTGGCCTGCATTTCAAGGACCAGCCCGGCTGCCATATTGACAAGAGCTACAAAGGGACAAGAGGACCATTGGGAGGTGGCCGCAGTGGCCCAGGGAGAGATGACGTGGACGCAGGCAAGCCCAGGGAGGGCAGCGAGACGGTGAGAGGAGGTGGATCCTGGGTGTGGCTTGGGGACTGGCTCACAGGACTTGCTGGCTGAGTGGCTAAGGGACATGAGAGAAGGGAATGGGGTGGGGGAGCTCCAAGGTCTGAGGCCCGAGCAGGGCAAAGACAGAGACGTTCTGCCTGAGATGGAAAAGACTACGGGCAGAGCAAGCTGAAGCAGGGGAGACTCAGAGCACGATTCTGTGAGCACCGAGTCTGCGAAGTCCTCCTCGCGGAGATGCGCGGAGGGGGAGCCGGTCTGGAGTTCAGAGGAGAGCTCCGTCAGAGGCTGACGAGAGGTCCAGATGCTGAACGCACACAAACAGGAGAAGTGGGGCCCAGACGTGGGCACGCTACACGTTAGGACGGCAAAGGGAGAGACGCAAACTGAGCAGTGGCCGGGAAGGAGGAGGCACTTGTGAGGATGTGGCCGTCTGGAGAGCCACGGGAGAGGTGTGTCGGGGGCGGTGTCAGTGAAGAAGAGAACTGAGAACTGATCCTCGTTGCTGGTAACTTCAGGAGAAGCCACCGCGTTCTGGTAGGGGCAAAAACCTGATCAGTGGGGGCTGAAGAGAGAACAGGAAAAATCTTTGGCCTGGGAGTAGGCCAACTTTTTAGAACACAAAAAGCATCAACCACAAAGAAAAACAATTGATTAGTTGGACTTCATCAAAATGAAAGCCTCCTCCTCTCCAAACCTACCATCGAGAAAATGAAAAGAGGCAAACTGCAGACCGGGAGAAAATATGCTCAGATCACACATCTCACATAGACCTCAAGTCCTTGAAAGGACTCTTCCAACTTAATAAAAATACACACAATCTAATTTAGAAATGGGAAAGATATTTGAATAAATATTTCACAACAGAAGACATACGAATGGCAAGGAAGCCTATGAAACCGTGCTCGGTATTTTTAGTCATGGGGATATGCAAATCAAAGCCACAGTGAGATACTACGGAGCAGATGAAGCGGCTAAAACGTAAAAGGCTGACGATGCCAAGCTTGGTGGGGACACGCAGCAACCGAGCAGGAGTGTAAAATGGCACAACCGCTTCAGAAAACAATGTGGCAGTTTCTCAGAAAGCTCAGCTTAAACCTACCACGTGACCCAGAAATTCCACTTCCGCCTGTTTACTCAAGAGAAATAAAAGCGTATGTCCACGCAAACCCTCATTCCACACTCAGCCTCTCACGCCTTCCCAACGGAAGCCCTGATCTTAATGTAGCAGGTCCACTAACGCCGAAAACTGAACTTTCTCTGCTGCTCCACCCCCCTCAGCTTCTCTGCATGTCGACTGCAAGAAATGAGTCCCCAGATGCTGCCAAGGAGACCCTCTGGCTTTCACACTGTGCCTTACGCTGGCGATTAACCATCCTCAGACTCCGGCGCTTTCTCCCATGTGTCGATGGCCTCCACAAACAGTCTTAGGATTCCAGTCCTTGTGATGGCTCTCGCCGGCCCCCAGAGCCTGAGACAGCACCTGAGGTACCGCACCTGCTGGTGCTTCCTCCCATCAGCGCCCACCTCAGCCCACAGCTGTTGGAAATCCCGACACTTGCGCGACGGCTTCATGCCCCACCCACCGCCCGTGGGGGTCTCAACGCCAGCAGGCCACGCATCTTCAGGGTCCAACTTTGGGTCGTCTTTTGTAAGACCACTTCTGGCACCAAACAGCATGGGTTGGGCTCCCCAAAAGAATCTCCAGAGGTCTGAGATTTGCATGCAGAGGTTTATTAGGAATCACTCCTGGGAATCGCATCCGTAAGGGGCGAGGGAAGCAAACTGGGCAGAGGTAGAAGCTGAACTGCAAGGTGTTTGCAGCAGACCGCTCAGGTGACCCTAGGAGAACCTTCCGCTGTGGGGTTGCTCTAGGGTTCTTCCCTCTGGGTCCAGAGGTCTGGGCCTTTGTACTCTCCTCCTCCGCCAGGTATTGGATGGGGGTTCCCACAGGAAGTGTGACCCTGGGCAAGGCAGAGGGCACCCCCCAGAGAAGAATTTGGCTGCGAACCATGAGCTGCCAACATGAGAGCCTCAGTCGGGAAGGGGGGCCCGTGGCACACGGCAGCACCCGCCGCGCTCGCGGCCTCGAAGCAGCGCTGTGCGCAGGGGCAGGCGGGCTTGCTGCCGTTTCACAAGTGGAAGTGGATGAGCGCTTACCAGTGTTTCCTCTTCCTGGACCAGGGCTCTTTCCATTGAGGGTAAGGGAGATGGGAAGGGTTTATACCGCTCTAGACCTACTAAAAACAAATGAAGACTGTAACTTGGGAGGTCCCATTCCTAGCCCAGCAGAAATACGGGTTCTGACCTTCACAAAAGAACCCACAATCTGCTTAAAGGGAATTGAGTAGTTATATATTATTTAATACAATGTGTTAAGATTTGTTTTAGGGCTCAGGATATGCTCTATCTTGGTATCATTTTATGAGCTTGGAAATAATGTGTATTCTGCTGTTGCTGAGTGATATTTTACAAATGTCAACCGTATACTGTGGGTTGATGGGGTTGGGTTGCTGGTTTTATATCCTTGATGATTTGCTGTCCAGTCGTTCTAGCCATTGAGCACTGAAGTCTCCAACTGCAATCGTGGATTTGTCTATTTTTCCTTTTAGTTCTACCCATTTTGGTTTCAAATATTTTGCAGCTCTTTTAAGATGGCTACGTGGCTACGACTTCTTGGTGTATTGATCCTTCATTATTAATAATGACCCTCTCTGTTTCTGATGTCAATGGAAAAGAAGCCAAACTCTGTAAAACAATTTTAAAGAAATTTATTCTGAGCTGAATTTGAGGACCATGACCTGGAGCCACGCCCAAGAAGCCTTGAGCAGTGGACTCGCTGAGGTTGGGTTACAGTTTGGTTTTACACATTTCAGGGAGACAGGGGTTACAGGTGAAGTCATAAATCAATACGTGGGAGGCATACATTGGTTTGGCCCAAAAAGGTGGGCCATCTTGAAGGGGAGGGCTTGCAGGTTATAGGTGGGTTTAAAGATTCTTTGACTTGTAATTAGTTAAAGACATGAAGCTTTGTCTAAACGGTTGGAATGTTTTTAAGATAAGGAAGTCTGTTAAGAGACTTAAAGACAACAGACAAGCCACCGACATATATTTGTTGTGTGAACTGAGGGCCTGCAGGTTTGTCTTGCAAACCCTTAGGCTTGTTAATGGGTTACAAAGAAGGGAGGGGGCATGATGAGGCATGTCTGACCTCCCTCCTCCTGGCAGGCAATTTAGTGTTAGGATATTCCCTTGGCCAGGAGGGGGTCCATTCAGTCAGCCGGTGGCAGAGGAGCCTTAAGATTTTATGTTAGTTCCCACTGGTAATTTTCTTTATTCCGAAATCTACTTTATCTCTTGTTACTATAGCTGTTCCTGCTTCTTTGGATGAATGTTTGTATGGCATATCCTTCTCTATTCTTTTCTTTTCAAACTGCCTGTATCATTTTGGTTGAAGTCAGTTTACTATAGACAACATATCATTGAATCTTGCTTTTTAATCCACTCTGCCAATGTCTGCTTTTCATTTGCTACATTAAGACTATTTATATTTAACATCATATCTGGTATGTCAGGTCTTAAGGCCGATACTTTACCTTTTGTTTTCTCTTTTTTATTTCTCTATTTTCTTTTTCTTGATTTGTTGTGGGTTACTTGAACTGTTTTAGAATCCTGTTTTGTTTTATATTGATTTTGAACGTGTAGCTCTTTGTATAGCTTTTGTGTGGGGAACTGCTCGAGCATCACATTACATATGCATAACATCACGGTCTACTAGTGCCATTATTTTACCAGTTCAAGTAATGTAAAAGCACCTGTCTCTTCATAAGTCAATCTACCCTCCACCATCTACAGTGGTCTCAAGTGTCTTACAGTCACCCAGCATTTGCTTTAGGTGTCAAGGCTGATGGTACCACACACACTCCAAGAGAAAATGAAAAGGTTCATGAGTCACGTAGTGCAGCGCTCTGAGGCGAGCACCATGGCTCCCAAGCAGTGCCAAAAATGGCTCGAGAGAGCAGGGAAAGGAAACTGGCTTGGAGTTCTGTGGTGGTCAGGAGCAGGGCCAGAGCGAGGGTTCCTGCATACGGTTTGAACCTCCACTAATTCAAAGGAGGGACAACCCAGGCTTCTTGTCAGCTTGCCCAGATGTGGGGCTGAAGGGAAAGAGGCAGGGGTGAGGTTTAAAAGCTGTCAACCATTCAACATAAAAAAAAAAAAAAACTGGACTCAGGCTCTGTTACATCACTATTTCTTCCACATACATGTAAAGTTTGTCTCTCACCTTCTTTTATATTAAATAGATATTTTCTAGTCTACCATTTAAATCCCCTTGTTGTTTCCTTAAGACAGTTTTTGAGTTGTTTTCTTAGAGGTTACCATGGGGATTACAATTAACATTCTGATTTATAACAATTTAGTTCAGACTAATCCAACTTAATTTCAATGGTATAGAAAAACTTTGCCTCTATGCAGTTTCATTCTCACGATTTCCTTCTTTGTACTATTATCATCATAAAAATTACGTCTTTATTTTTGCATGCCCATTGACACAGTTTTATAATTATTGCTTTATGTTATTGTCTTTGAAATCAGAAAGGAGAAATAAAGAAATAAAATACACTTTTACTGTCTTCCATGTTTACTTGTGAGGTGCTCTTTGTTTCTTCATGTGGATTTGAACTTCTGGCCCAGCATTCTTTCATTTCGCCTGAAGGGCTTTGTCCAGAATCTCATGGAGAGCAGGTCTACCAGTGACAAACTCCATCGGCTTTTGTTTGTCTAGGAATGTCTTAATTTCACCTCCACTTTTGCAAGGTAGTTCTGCTGAATATGAAATTCTCGGTCGACAGGCTTTTTCTTTTGGCGTTTTTATTATGTCGTCCCACTGCCTTCTGTCCCTCGTTTCTGATAAAAAGTCAGCTGTTCATCCTGTTGATGATTCCTAGTATGTGATGAGTCACTTCTCTCTGGCTGTGGTCAAGATTCCCTCTTTGTCTTTGCTTTTTGACAGTTTGATTGTGAGGTGTCTAAGTGTGGATCTTTTTGAGTTTATCGTACTTGGAGTTCATCAAGCTTCCTGGATGCAGAGATGAATGTTTTTCGTTAAATTTGGGGAGTCTTCCGCCCTTATTGCGTCACACATTTTTCCTGTCCTTTTCTCTCCTCTCCTTCTGGGACTCCCACTGTGTGTGCTGTGCATGCTTGGCGGTGTCCACAGTCTCTTAGGATCTGTCTTCATTCTTTTTTTCTGTTCCTTAGACTGTATATTCTCAACTGCCCTACCTTTAAGTTCTCTGATTCTTTTGCCAGCTCAGATCTGCTGTTGAGACTCTTAGTGAACTTTCCACTTTATTTTCTACTCTAGAATTTGTTTATTCTTTTCTATAATTCTCTTTTACGATAGTCTCTATTTGGAGAGACATTATTCTCATACTTTCCTTTAATTCTTTAGATATCATTTCCTTAGTTCTTCAAACCACACGACCTCCCTAGTTCTCTCTCTTCGGGCCACGGCGTGGAGCCTAACCAGGCCTCGCTCCTGCAGATAAAGGGCAACTTACCATGAGTCCTGCGTGCTTGTGAATCCAGAGAGCAGCAGGCAGTTCCACAGAGCTGTCACACCTGTCAGCAGTGGCTGAACGTCACTGGATCTGACATATGAAGTTTCATTTCAAAACCGATGAATCGGGAGCCATTTCCGTCTCTCCGCCTCTCTGAGAGTTTGTTTTCTCTCCGCCACCGTTCCGTGTTCAGCCCTCACTTCAGGTGAGCACTTTCTGCCCAGAACTCACAGAGCCATTCTTCTGCTCTCATTTCTTTTCTCGTTTTCCCCACAGCCCTCCACCCTGACTTTAAGATTTTTGTTTTCTTTTCACCATTCGCTAAAACGACTTCTCTGCCACGTTGAGCGCTGCTCCTTCCAGAATCCCCAAGTCTGGCCTCCACTTTCACTTCTCTCCCCCTCCCCCCGTGCTTCTGCCCCGGTGGCAACAGTTTGCTGACTTTGGATCTACTTGCTCTTTACATTTTTGAAGGTTGGAAAGAGGATCCCGCGCTTTCCTGCATGTGTCTGCATTTGGCAGCAGCTGGACGCGGCTGCACAGCCCTGTCGCAGCTCTTCTGTGCCTGTCTGCTTGTTCCGAGTTGCTTACCCAGGGCCCCTGTCAGCGTACTGCAGAATGGGCTGGCGGCTCCCCCGTCCCCTGCCCTGCTCCATCTCAGCCCCCCAGAAGGCAGCTCGTGGTTTCACCCCCTCCCCTCCACATGCCCGTCCCTTCAAGCCGTGCCCAATTCTGTAAGCCCCGTGCAAGACCCAGCTCCATCTGTCTTGACCATATTTGATAACAACCATTTCCCCAAATGAACCAGTCAGTCCCCTGTGTGAGCCCGGCACTCTGGAGCTCCGTCACAACTTGAGCATGTGCATCTTTAGCTTTGAAAATGGTCTTAAGAACCTTCTGCTACATTTGCTGTATCTCTCCGGATAGAGAGTTACAGAGCTACAGCTGTGCCCGTGGCGGTGCCACGCAGAGAAGAGGAGTCCGCCACGCATGCATGCGGGCGCCCTCCAGGTGCGTGGCAGCCCCACGCCTGTCGCGTGTGAGTGGATACGGATCGAACACTCAGCTGGGAGTCATGTCTTATACTTACCAGGCAAGTAAAGTCACTGCCCAGAACATCACTTTCTTAAGTTTTTTCAAATACATTGGCAATACCTCCCATGCGTAATTCACAAGACTGTTATGAGAATCAAATGAGATAACATTTGTTGGAAAAATGTAAAAATACTGTCCACTCCCTAAAAAATAAAATCTATGAAAGAAAGAAAGAGAGAGAGAGAGAAAGGAAGGAAGGAAGGAAGGAAGGAAGGAAGGAAGGAAGGAAGGAAGGAAGGAAGGAAGAAAAGAAGGAAGGAAGGAGGGAAGGAAGGAAGGAAGGAAGGAAGGAAGGAAGGAAGGAAGGAAGGAAGGAAGGAAGGAAGGAAGGAAAGAAGAAAGAAGAAGGAAAAGCAAGTGACACTTGGAGATGTTAGCAGTTTCTCTGTTGCAGTCTTTGGACTATTCCGTACAGAAATCGCGGGAATGTCTCCATGGGGAGCCCTCGGAGCACCCATCTGAGAGGCAAGAAGGGGTTTGCCCGGCCCCTCGTGTAGCATTAGAGGCTGCCGCCTCTCTGCCTGCTGGTAACGTAAAAATTGAGGGTATTGGGGACACTTAGCACAAAGGGAATGTGGATCAATGAGAAACAAGACTTGGAGCACTGTAGATAGGTGCCTTCAACACGCAGGTGGGTAGAGTCAGGAACGCGAAGGCCCAGGCCAGAGGCAGAAGGGGCCTGACAAGCAGGGAGAGCTTCTAGCACGGTGGGCACATGGCGGGTGGGTCCCAGAGCAGGCGGGGCCACCACCCTCTGTGGCCATAGCTGAGTGAGATCAGACTCAGAAAAACGTGGATATCTACAGAAAGGAGTCAGCAGGCTTTATCCACTGGACAAATAATTTCTTCATAATCAGGATAATTCTATCCATCACCTCTTAAGGGTAGGACACAAATGGTTTCCTGTACCACTAGAGGAAATTCTGCTCAGAAACCGGGTGCTTGCTGGGGAAACGATTTATTGAGTATTCTGAGTGAATATAATACTGATTTCAAACAACTGTAGCTGAAGTCATCAACAAGTACAATGGTTATTGTACACATAAGAATCAGGGCCATATTTTATTTCTAGGTGAAAACTATTTTTAAGGTATTTCATAAATCACTGGCAAGGTCAACCATGCTAAACATTCCAGAACACACAGGGGGCAATCTCTGTGGGCGGGCCCAGACCTCTGGGCTGCAGCAACTCATTGTTCTAGGCTTCCTGCATGGAGCTGTCCCGGTCAGCGAGTCTGCAGGGCTGAGCGCAGGCTCAGGGCGACCCCACGGCACAGGTGTGGGACCGCCGGCCCCTGCTCTGCACGGTGCACCACCACGAGGGCGCCGCCTGCAGCCCACTGTCTCTTCTCAGCAAAGGGACCACACAGCCCACAGAGCCGCGGTGAGCGCTGAGTGGAACACCAAGCACCCAGTGCTGTGCACCTAGCCAGCCAGCACTCAGCGGTGGTCGCAGACAGGGATTCCCCCTCTGGTCCCAGGCCACCCCATCACATGCTGGGGTGCGTTAAGCAGTGCGTCAGCCCTGAGCCTACCACATGATGTATGTATGCTTGACACGGTTCATGGATAAATGGATGCATACATGAATAATGAATCATGTACGAGGAAAGAACTCCCTACTTTTGCAGATCAGAATAGTAAGCATCAGAAAAACTGTATTGTGCAATCTCCCTTGTGACAGAGGCGGCCAAGGTGATATAGTGGAACTTGTGAGTGGAATTTCCAGGGAAGCAGGTTAGGAGGGAAACTAACAAGTAGCCGAGCCTTCATGCTCTTCTGTTCTTCCATTTTTCTAGGTGTAAGAATACAGATGTGACAGCTGGAGCTCCAGCAGCCATTGCAGACTCTGAATTGATTTCACTGATGGAAGTTGCTGGCAGAACATAAAAATAGAAGGTATCTATGTTCCTATGGGGCCATGTCCTTGGGCACACATCCCACTTTTTAAGTGATGGAAGAGAAAAAGCCCTTCTATCTGATTTCCGCCATTGTTACATTTGGGCTCTATTACTAGAAGCCAAATATATTTCTAACTGAAAAAAATTCTGTGACGTCACTATCTCTCCTTCCAAACTGTCTGCTCCTTCCCAGCCTCCTTGGGTGGATCCTACTCCTTTCCCTTCTCTGAACACTGGATTGACACAGGCCTCAGGCCTGGGCCCCCTTAAATCCCATAGCTTAAAGTATCATCCACGATGATACCCGAAGTGATTATTAGTAGCTCAGCCCTGTTCCCCAAGCTCCAGACTCATAACCAACCACGCGCTGGCATCTCCAAATTAGCATGTCCAGAAGAGCACCTCAGTTCCACTCACCCCTGCCAAACCTGTTTGTCTCTCCGCTCCCCCATCTCAGAATGTGACCCCACTGTTGCTCGGGCCGAAAGGCTAAGAACCTTCCTGGATCCTGCCCTTTCCCTCAAGCCACCAGCAGGTTCCGTTGCTCCTGAGCACGGTCCACATCAGCCCACGTCCCTCGCCCGGGCTCCCCACACCCATGCGAGCCCTGGCAGCCTGCCCTGCACGTGTCAGAGGGTCACTCTTCTGCTCAGACCCTCCAAAGTGTCCAGTGGCCCTAAGAATAAAAGCCACATGCCTCGCCAAGGTGCCCAGGCTCTCTGGTCCACCTTTGCCTGCCCCTCTGCCCTCACCGACCCCTCTGCCCGTTTGCACCTCGCAGCCACGCTGGCCTGCTTCCTCTCCCCTGCGCAGATGTGCCGGCCTCATTCCCCACTCAGGGCCTTTGCACTTACCCCCAGACCATCAAGTGAGTGACAGCGTCACTGTCACACTGCAGCTCAGATAGCGCCTCCGGGTGTCTCCTGACTGCCACGTCTAAGTAGCCCTCACTCTCTCCGTCGTCCCCACCACCTGCCTTGCGCTATTTTCTTTCTTACTTTATCGCTGTCAGAAATGATCTCATCACCTTCGCTTCCTGGTGTCTTGTTTAGAACAGGTACCCCAGAAAGGCCGGATTCCGTCTGCCTTCCCCCCCTCACCCCTGCGCCGCGCCCGGCTCAGAGATACTTGGCGTCTGTGATCACTGTCAGGAATTAAGGGGCCGCGTTGTTGTGCTCGAGCGACAGTTCTGGTTCATTACGTACCCTTAGCCTTCGTTCTGATCTTCGGTCCCTTCACCGTACTTGACAACAGTAAGACATTTGAGAACTGACCTCTCCGTTCCTGAGTCCTGTGGTTGACTTTTCTCTCGGTTAGAAAACTATAAGGTTTTGCATACTCCCAGAGTCCTTGCATGTAAACACAGTTTTGTTGTGTTGGTATTTAAAAGTCAGATTGGGGTGATAAACAGGGTTTCTCTGAAAACCTAGAAGTTGCCCCATTGTCTTCTGCGGTTTGCCGCTGGGAATGGGTCTAGCATCATTCAGCAGGCAGTTGGCTCCTTTCTGAGTAACATGTACTCTCAGATTGAATGTTTTCATACCTATTTTTTAATTGCTGATTAAATTACCTATTTTTAATCACTGATATATAAAATGATAATAAGGATCTATCAAAGGAAAAACAAAGGATATATCTTCGCTTGTAGCAAATTTGCCTTAAATGTCATTATTTAAGCCAATCTTTGGACCAACCATGTTTCTTTCCCAGCTCAGGAAAGTTTTCAAACATCATATCTTTCATTATTGCTTCTCTCCACTTGTCTCTATTTCTTCCTCATCATAGCCATATTATTCAAAGGTGCTTCTCCTTTTACTAGCTGCCAGGGCTATTAGGTTTCTTATTATTGTTTTCATCCCTCTGTCCTTTTTCTGTGAATTCTAGGAGAGCAATTCTAGTTTGCTCTCACCATTAGAGTGTGTTTCTTTTCTTTTTTTTTGAGACAGTTTTACTGTGTTGCCTGAGCTACAGTGCTGCGGCGTCAGCCTAGCCCACAGCAACCTCATACTCCTGGGCTCAAGCGATCCTCCTGCCTCAGCCTCCTGGGTAGCTGGGACTACAGGCATGCGCCACTGTGCCTGGCTAATTTTTTTTTTCTATATACTTTTAGTTGTCCAGCTAATTTCTTGCTATTTTTAGTAGAGACAGGGTCTCGCCCTTGCACAAGCTGGTCTCGAACTCCTGAACTCAAGTGATCCTCCTGCCTCGGCCTCCCGGAGTGCTACGATCACAGGCATGAGCCACGGCACCCGGCCTAGAGTGTGTTTCTGCAGCTTTGGTTCTTTCTTTTACAGTCACTGTGGAAATCTGGGCTCTGCTGTTGCATATGTTAACTAAAAATATATTAATCAGCAAGGGTCATACTTTGGAACAAGGAAAGCTTTATTTCTCAGAAAGGGTAGCAGGCTGCCCGGCGGCCATTCCAGCAGGTTGGAAAGCAGGGCCCGGGCCAGAAGCAAGACACGCGCTTCAAAGAAGAGACAAAAGACAACAGGATTTTATAATAAGCAGGGTGGTGACATATACATATTCAACAAGCTATAGGAGGAGTCATGAATATTCATGAAGGGAAATCGTACACACGTGACCGTGCTTTATCTTTCTCATCCTGTCATGGCTGGGAACTCGGTCTTAAGGTTTCTGGGGTCCCCGTGGCTGCGAGGTGTACATTCAGCTAGCAGAGGGCTTAAGACTTTATTTTCAGTTCAGACATGTATGTGCTGACAGCCCAGAATAAGTGACCGAGGTAAAGACCTCAAATAATTAAGCCAAAGTTTGAGGACGCACCTGGGAAAAACACAAAGCACAGACAAACCTGCGACTGTTTTCCAAAGTGGGGTTTGGGAACGCAGGTTTTAAAGGAGCTCGGGTGGGCGTGCAGAGAGAAAAAACAGGAGGCGGTGGGCAGTGAGAGAACTGATCACATTCTCGTGAGGCCCAGGAATTCCGTATTTTACATAAAACAAGGCGAATGCTGGAAGAGGAAAAGGGAGGGCAGGAAGAATCAATTACGCAGATGTCCCTGGGGGTTGAAGAAGACCCATCTTGTCTCTCTCCTGTGTGGGGAAGATGCGATCAAGGTCGTGAGTGTGGAGTGACCGGACTGGGGTTCAGGAGCTGGACTCAGTGCGCACGTCCTCACTGTGGGTGATCCTGGCAGGGCCCTTTCCCTGGGGATCTGGCTGGTGCCATGTCAGTAACTGCCACTCATTTGGAAGGGGCGTCACAGGGCTCGGCCTCCAGGTTTGACCTTCCCTTTGCATAGGAGTTGGGGGGGGGTCCTGAGATTTTCTTTGCCTTACAGCGTCTTCGAGGCCTTTTCCTTGTATTCCTGATGTCGCTTTCATCCGGGCTCCTGCCTCAGCCTGTGTCCGTTCACCATCCTGAGCTCCTCTGCCTGGCTCATACACCCTCATAGCTCACTCAGAACGTGAAATATGGATCTTCAAATCATTTTTTACTTCTTCCTAAAACTGTTTTTCAACAATCATATTTTCAGCTGTAGTCAGTGCATGTGGTCCAGAACATGTTCACTGGTTCAATTGTTCTGAGCATTCGCCCTCCATGAAGATCGTGTTGACAGAAGACCCACAGCATAATTCCACCTTTTCACCCTCCCCTGGTGCCCCGGCCGAGTGCCCCTTGGAGAGCGAAAGCTGGAAGGAGATCAGTTCACTGCCCGGTCCGTGCTTTGGCGTCGGGCCCTCACTGGGCTGAGGATGGTCAGCTTCCCTGACACACTTAGGGTCAACGTGTGCCCTCGTGAATGTGGGGAGGGGCTTAGTTTTGTTCCACCAGATACGAGGCACAGAAGACAAAGCCAGGCTCAGCCTCCTTCAGCCCTGCTGGCCACATCGTGCCTTCGGGACCACACCTTTCAGGATGCAGTGGGCGAGTCCCCCGTACTGCACTCAGCAGGGAGGAAGCCAGGCAAGGTCCAGGCTCCAGACAGACGGACAGCAGCCCCCACCCGCGGAGGGCGGAAGGTGCTCTGTAGCACCCTGGTGGGTTCAGTGGCTTCTTTAGACCTTGGCTTGACCACCAAGGCCTGTTCTCCCCGACCGCTGGCCAAGTGAGTCACCAAACAATGACAAGGCCCTCGATTGTGCTGCTGAGGCTGCCTCATTGTTGCTGAAGATAATGGAAGCCCCTCCCAAGGCTAACAGTTGTTGACATTGTTCCTGTGTGGTTTTAGTGCTGCTTTTTGGCTATTTTCTACACTTTCATGTATATTGTAAGAACAAGTTGGAAGAGATTACTTGGGGCTAAAATAGCCTCAGGTCACCTCTAGTCTCCTTCTCCTGAAGTCCCCATAACACAGAGCCCAGAAGCTGGCGCCGGCAGGTTCTCAGCCAAAGTACAAACAAATCACAAGTTTCTGCTGAGATTTTTGGGACCAGAAACTGACCTGGGACCAGGGTGAGAGGGATCTCGTTCAAGGGTTGGGATTTAACAGGCCACAAGGGAGGAGGAGCGGTCAAAAGCCTGTTGAAGGCACAGACACTACCCGCACCCTGTCCCAGGTGCACGCCGGGCTGCCGGGGAGGAACACTGCGGACAGCGGGGCGGGTGGCTGTGGGGTCCGTAGTCCTGCTCCTGGGGAGCCGATGTGGAGCCACCAGGCATCAGGAGGTTTGGGGCCTTTGGGGTGAGTTCAGGGAAGGGCTGAGCTAGGAGTGTCACCAGCTGCTGGGTAGGCCTCGGTGGCAGCATGAGACCCAGGCTCGGCCAAGCTCCAGGCGCCTCCGCAACATCTCCACGTGTGAGGCTCTGCACGTGCAGGGTCCCCAGGTCCCCGCTCTCAGCTGGGCAGCAAGCCTTCCTTCTGGAGGCCTGCTGGAGCTGCCGCTGGTCCTAGCTCCACACGTGGGACGTGCCCCAAGGAGCCTCCTGCCACCTTAAGACATTCGGACTGGGATCTCAAGGGAACGCTCTCTGTGCTGAATGTTTCCCAAGGAGTGGTGTCTAGGCCTGCCCCTGGACCAGCCTGCCTTGGACCGGTTTGCCCAGCAAGCTCCAGCCTGTGAGCGCCCAGGGCCAGGCAGGAGGAGACTCTGCCCAGAGCCCCCACCAACCTCCTGTCAACAGGACCGAGGGGCGCAGGGCCAGAGGAGGACTGGAATAAGTCTCTCCGTTTCCCTTGCCCAGGTCGTTGGGGGACACAGGCCAGTAGAGAAGAGGAGGAGTGGGAAACCGAGCAGTAGGGCCCAGAAGCACCCAGCGCTGCTCCCCACGGGCACACGACCCTGCCCTGCCCGCCATCCTCTTCCCTAGAGAATGATCCTTGGCAGAAAAACCGCCACCAGTTCTACTCTTGAAAGGTCCTAGCAAATAGGTCCCAGGCTGTGGGCAGCCAGGACTCAGGACCCCCCTGTGCCCAGGTGTGACCCTTGACCACGTCACTCTGAGCTGGAGTCCCCAAGCCTGCCTGGCCCGCCTGCCGCAGTCAGGACGGAGGGCGTCTGCAAGGGCTTCCAGGACAGAATAATTCTTTCTTGGGGCATTTCCAACTCTAGCTAGTTATCCTCCAGCACATTCCACATGAGCATTTAAAGGGAGGTTAGATATCAGGTCTACAGCAGCAGAGACTCTGGGAGCTCTGAAAAACCCCGGCTCCCACGCCCGGCCTCTGGCACAGCGGAGGCTGTAACCTCTGCAGAAGGCGAAGAAACAGGCGGCTGGGTGGGTAGGGGTGGACTCACCCGGACACACACACCTGTGTCGTGCCTCCTGCCACTCGAAACTGCCCGTTGCACGTCTGTCTCACGTCTCTGTGAAGCAGACATCAGGACCCACTGCCGTGTAAGACGCCGAAGACTTGCCAAGACACGGTCACACCCATACGACAAGAAAGGGAAAAAAACCTCTCTTCTCACTTTTTTAGAGCTCCGGAATTGTCCCTCCTATCGAAATAATTTCTGCTATGAGATTAAAGGGGTGGAGGAAGCATAAAGTATGAATACGGAAAAGAATTGTTAGTAGACACAGAAAGGATTAGATAACGTCTCTGATATAACATTTCTAAAAATATTTAAGTTAACATCGTGAATCACTGAGCTGAGTATATACTGGGGCATATTCCCAGGAAAATGGTTTTGTGAACCAGAGGGGACTCAGTCCACTGATGCTACATGGGGTGTGCTCCCCATTTCCCGCCCCCCCAATTTATTGTACACAGTGGAGTTTTATTTTTCCCATTAACACAAAGTTAGTCCTGCATCCCTGCCTGCTCAGTGTATTTTATGCACATTTTTATTTTATTTTTTTTAAAGATAGGGTTCCACTCTGTCACCCAGGCCGGAGTGCAGTAGCACAATCTTAGCTCACTGCAACTTCAAACTCTGGGGCTCAAGTGATCCTCCCACCTCAGCCTCTCCAGTAGCTGGGACTACAGGCATGTGCCACCACGCCCCACTAATTTTTCTATTTTTTGTGGAGACTTGATCTCACTGTGTTGCCCGGGCTGGTCTCAAACTTCTGGCCTCAAGGAATCCTCCTGTCTCAGCCTCCCAAAGCACGGGGATTACAAGCATGAGCCACAGCGTCCAGCCTCAGTGTATTTTAGTGACAACATCCAAATACCTGCTTCTTGCCCTCAGGGCCCTTCTGGATCTGGCCCTACCCACTTTCTCATCGGTCCCGGTAGCCTGAGCCAGGACCCACCCAGGAGCAAGTGTTCTGCTCTGTGCCTCTGTTTCCCACCATGGACCACCCTTCTCTTTCCTCCAGCCTCTGCCAAATCCCCCGGCTTCTGCCAAAATCCCACCTGGCCTTCAGGGACAGCTTCAATTCCACCCTCTCCAGAGAGCCAAGCCTGCGCGTCCAGACACTCCACGCCCCCTCCTGGGTGACTGCGCACTCGCCCACCGCCCCGTGAGACCAGGGGGGCCACGGGGCCTCCTCTCTGCGTGCCCCTCAGCACCCCAAGCGTTCCTGGCACTGAGACACTCAGCAGTTTTGCTGACAACTGGAAGCGTATTTGCAAGCTCTCCAGCTGTGTTACCTGCTCCCCACAGATCTGTCATGGTTCAAGGAACATGCGTGACATCTTCATGACAAGGAGAGAAGAGGAAGGGGAAAAATAGAAACGGAGGCTTTGGCGAGCAGGTGGCGTTGAAGCCATCACTCACAGTGGGTCTCTGGGGTCCTGGAAATCTTGAGGGGAGTTTCTGCAAGGGCCGGCGATGAGCTCTTTCTCGTAAGAGTAGCTCAGGGGACAACCTCCCACCTGGCTGTGAGCTTTAGAGACGTAGTTGGGCAGAACGACCTGTTACTCAAAATTCCTCCCTAGTTGTGCAGAGAAAGCCTCTTACTAGGCCCCTGAGGGATAAAAGCTGAGTACCCCCGGGGCCGAGGGAGGGAGGGACGCAGGGTCCTGCTGGGACACAAAGCAGCTGTGCTGGGCCGGAAGTAAGAAGTGGGGGGCAGGGGGTGAGGCCAAGTGTGGGCATCCCACCCCCTAGTCACAGGTGCACGCCTTCTGTGGCCCTCAGAAACCAGTGACGAGGGGCCTTCCCTGCCCACGACCACAGCACACAGGAACGCAGAGGCCAGCAGGACACAGACACGGCGAGGTCCCCACTGCAGCCCAAGGGCTAGGCTTTGGGCCCACGACATCGACATTCTCAAGGAGCGGTGAGAGTCTTCGCTGCCGTGCGTTTCCACACACACACGTGCACATGCACGCACACACACACGTGCACACACACGCACACACACGTGCACATGCACGCGCACGCACATGCACACGCAGGCTCGGTCAGCGGTCAGCGCAAGGCCGTCCGCAGAGCAGGTGTGTCGCGTGTTCCTCCCTGTCAGGTGGAGCCAGGCCGAGCTGACGCGGCGGGCAGTGGTTTGGAGCAGGGCGCCATGGCCCGCGGAGGGCCCGAGTCCTGGTGGCTGCGGACACGGAGCCTGGCACCGCCCTGGGCACCCCCGGGACTCAGTGCCTGTCAGTTTGGGCCTTGAAAGTCTATCTGGAGGATGACTGAAAAGAGGAGGGAAGGACGAAACGCCACATAATGCAGGAAATGGAGCCGTTTACCTTAAAGGTGGAGAAGACGGCTTGCCAACAAAACGTAGCTCTCCAGTTCCCTCTGGAACTCTGTTGTTAAAATTAATCGGTGAACTCCCAGCGCCTCTCTCACAAGGCCTTCCAAAAGCTTTAAAAATAATACAGCGCAGGAGCAGAGAAGAGCGCGTCCTGCAAGACAGACGGGCCGAGTCGCCTCCCGCCTGGCGGGGAGCGGGCGGGAAGGCAGCTGGCAGCTTCGTAAAGCACACACATCGAGGACAAAATTAGTAAGTGCGAATAAGAGAACGTCATCACTCCATCTCGTCAGACGCACCGCAAACGCAATCCCAACATGGTCGCAGATTCAGCTCACACCTCCACTCACATGCGAACACACAGGCTCCACAGACGCACACATACACATGCAGACCCACAGAAAGACACAGAGACTTACATACCATCATGTCCTGACATGACACACACAAAAAACACGTTTGCACACATGGACACAACTACCGAAACCATGCATGCGCAGGCACTGGGAAGCAAATACAGCCGTGCGTCTCCATCGCCGAACGTCGCTGTCGGATACTGAGCCTGTGCGGCCTCTGCGAGTGGCCTGGCTGGGGCTGGCGACAGTCAGAGTCTCCCCCCAAATCTCACAGAGACCCTCCCGGGTGGAGCGAGGCTTTCACAGAATCCTCCAGCGTGAAATAGCGAAACGCTGATGCCCCGAGTGCCGTTGGCCCCGCAGACGACGAGGCCTGTGGACTCCCCCGTCCTTCCCTGCCAGCTCTGAAGAATGCTTGGGTTCGAGCAACACAGACGACCATCCCGGAATCGACCAGTCGTTAAAACATCCAGAGGGAGCCCATGGTGGCCAACCCTGCCCAGGTGGAGAAATGAGACGTTGTTCGGTAATCGCCCACTTCCCCCCATTTTAAAGTCAATAATTCTATAGAACTTTTCATTTAAAAAAATTGAATAGCACAACTGTGGACAATGCAATACACGGCGTGGGAAAGAGATGTTCTGGCGTGCGTTCACGTCTTTCTCCACCCCATGGCCCTCCTTTCTGAGCCGGGGTCGCTGTGGCAGCACAGAGCAGAGCAGGGAGCGGGAGGGGGCGAGGCGGTGGCAGCCGTGTGCCCGAGGGCAGCTAGTGCCAGCCGAGCGCTGACCAACGCAGACAAGGTCGAGTCTAGAAGCCCAACTCTAGTACACTCGAACCTCACCACATCGCACATGGACGTTAAAACCTCTCAGATAACGGCCCCTGTGTGCCCTGGACGTGAAATCGGGGATTTTCAGGCAGGGGATAAATTCTTTTGTCAGGGGAAACAAGTGCGATGAAGACAGAAGGGCGGACAGCTGAGGTGGGGCCACCCCTGAGAGTCCTGGGATAGGACACACGGCCCCCTCAAGGGTGACATTCCGTCCCTTCAGGGGTCAGCTCAGGTGGGCGAGGAGGCCCTGGCAGGGACTGCCGGCCCCTCAGGGAGGGCACAGATAGGGCAGGGCCGCCCACCTGCCTCTAGGCATATTGGCTATGTGGAAACATCTTCCTCTTTCTGTTTTAGAATATGATACCTAATAAGATTCACGTTGTCAAAGATGTGTTTTTTAACTGAATAACAATAGAAGAATGAAACTGGAACACATGAACCCCATAATGCAGAATGAACATAAAGGTTTTTGTACATCTTTATTCCTAGATGTTTAAATTCCAAATAAAACAAAAGATTCTCCATTTAACATAGGTTCCTCTACTCAAATTGATTATCATTAAGCTTTTAGGAAACCTCCCCTACATTATAAATGGAGAGCGCTGGCGTAAGTGGTACTAGTTTTCTTTGGGAAATTCTTGCTGGATTGTAGAAAAGCATGGTGAGATACTTTCAAGTCATCTAGAATAACTTGATGAGATAGAATCAATTTCCTTCAAAGTAAATGTCTGTGCACACACACGCTCACACGTACACACACGCACAGTAGCAGCCAGGGTTCTAGGGTGGCCCCGAGATCCCCACTCCGTGCATGTAATCCCCTGCCCACGCACATGGACAGGAGGAGCTGTAACTCTGGAGATTACGTTACCTTCTGTGGCAGAAGGGATTTTGCGGATGTAATTGAGGTCCCTAATCAGCTGACTTTGAGTTAATCAGAAGCGAGTTCATCCCAGGGGCCTGACCTAACCAGGTGAGCCCTTCGAAGCCCCCTTCCTGACGGAGCGGCTGGAAGGGGCCTCATGGCAGCCCTCGCGGAGCTGAAGACAGTCCCTGGGTGAAGACGGCAAGAGAACGGGTGTCTCAGGCTTACGACTGCAAGGAACTGAATTCTGCCAACTCCCACGGGAGGCTGAAGAAACACAGCCCAGGCAACACCTTGATTTAAGTTTTATGAGGCCCTAAGAGGAAAACTCAGCTACATTGGGCCTGATCTTCTGACCTAAAGAAACTTTAGATAATAAATGAGTATTGTCTTATGCTACTGTCTGTGGTACTTTGTTGTGCCGCAATAAAAAACTGCACACACTCACACCAGCACTCTTCCCTCGATATCTCTGTTCCTTCTCATTCCAGGCCTCAGATAATTCCAATAACCAAGACCCTTTCAAACGCATACGTTGACTTCTGCTTTTTTTATCCCTCCGTTTATTGCAGCTGACTGAACGTCCTGCGAGTACACTCACACGCAGCTCTGTGCTCACGGCCAGAAACTAAAAATCGACAAGACGCAGCAGAGCTGCCGAAAGAGGTGGCGCCCACCCGCACACACCTGCCGGGATCTGAGCAGGTCAGGCTGAGCTCTGAGGAGGGACGTGTGGATGGGAGGGTGTCATGCGGCTGGATGGGACAGAACATTCTCAAGGGCAGGAATCGATGGGATGTAGCTCGTGACCAGACGGCGGTGGGTCCTCGGACCCACAGGGAGCCCGAGCGCTAGTTGCAGGCAAGGGGGTCGACGCAGGCCTCCCGGAGAGGGGCCCCCGGGGCATATGTAAGGAAGAGGCTCTAGTGGCCCAGCGGAAAGAAGGCTGGACTGAGCGGGACCAGGGGCAGGGGACGTGCCCCAAGCCAGGTGCAATTATCCGGGTCAGAGATGGGAGGCATTGAAACTGGTGAGGCCGATGGAGGGAGCGAGGTCTAGGAGGAGGCAGCACCTCTGCCAATGACAGAAATAGAGAGAAAGAGCCCGGGTACCCCCGAAGAAATTCGTTCTAGAGGGAAAAAGGGCAGGCCCCTTGCCCTGGTGGGAAATTCCACCAGCAGAGGGAAAAAACGTGGAACTGCACCTCCCTTGCTTTCGTATGCTCAGCCAAAGAACCACAGAAACCACGCCGAGGAAGGCAGGGCGCTGTGGGCATCCGGGAGGCGAGCGGTCCCGGTGCACGCACACGGGTTTGCAGAGAGCAGAATCCCCTCTGGTCCAACTCCTTGTTAAAACAGCAGACTGGCTGGTGCTGCCTTGGTGGGACTCTGCCTTCTATTTATAGCGTCCTTTGCTAACCTGCCCCTTGCTTCCTGCTTGGATTTGACCACCTCGAGCTCTTGCTACACACATTCGCTGCCACACTGATTTCCCTGGCGCCCCGTTGTCATTTAGCTGTAACCATGTCCTTATGTTGTGACCAAATTATTTCCTTGGGGAATAAGGTAATTCAATGGGACCACAGTCAGGGCATTTATTATACCGTTTCTTTGTGATAATTCTCCTGCCAGTACTTTCCTACTGTTTAAAATTGCTAAGGAGAGGTCGAGAGTGCCAAAGGTAAAACCCAGGGAGCGGCTGAGGGGCCGGGGGCAAGAACAGGAGGAGAGGGCGGAGGCAAGTCCCAGGAAAGTAGGTCCCAAAGCAAATTTAGCTTCGGATGCAGAGCACAGATTCTCCCCTCCTCCCGGCCCCCCTGATTGTCACCAAAGGGCTGACTGTCTGGAAACCGTTGCTCACGTTAACCATTCGGTGGGCAGGAAGCTTCCGACAGGTCGAAGCACGCTGGGGAGAAGAGAAGGCAGTCTGGGAGTGCGGAGGCCCAGGCAGACGGGGCAGGGAGGCGGGGGAGGTTGGTCTGGGGAAGCAGAGTGGGGGCAGGCAGGAGACCCAGGGAAAGCACTGAAGTGACATCATGTGCTCCACGGGGCCAGGGTTCCACCTCCCAGCATTCACTGCTGCACGACCCTGCCAGACAGGGGCCTGTGGCCGCCCTGGCTTCTCCCCCAGCAGAAAAGGACATGGACCTCAGTGTGTGCAAGTCATTCCCTCGGTCTGTTCAGGCAAGCTTATCACTGGTGGTCCAGGACACTTTCCCAAACAGAGCTTCCATTTTAACCCTGACCAACAACAGAGATTCTGATAACGTTACCCTGTATGCTAACATCACAGGTCAAAACCGATAGAGATGTTTTATTGACTCTAATTTTTACTGTACCGAATATAGTTTGAGATAAATGCATACTTCCCGGACCCTGAGCTATCCGACAAACACCAGTGCATGCCGGCGGTGTGCGGGGAGCAGAGGCCCTTGCGGAGATGAGGGGGCAACTCTTGTACTGGCGACTCACTGCCCGTGACCCGTGTGGTGTGGGAGGGTGGGTTCTTGGAAGGCTTCACCCTGGAAGGGACATGAGCAGGGATGGCAGAGGAGAGGGCCAGGTGGGGATTCGCTGGGCAGAGAAGAGAAGGCGGCTCAGAGGGAGGAAACGAGTCCTCGTGCAAAGGCCGAGATCTTAAAGAATATGGAACTAAGCGCCAACATAAATAGAGAAAAGGGAATAATATAAGATCCATTAAAGGAGAGTGAATTCCAAAGCCCTTCCGTGATGGGAGTTAGGAGCTAACATTAGTCATGAGCCCTACGTGAGGGAGCTGAAGGGGGTGTCACTGCCCCAAGGGGGTGTCGCTGACCAAGAGCAGGAACAGGAAGACGGAGCAGGTTGCAGGGAAGGGGTTGAGCTCAGTCTCGACTCTGTCTGCGGGACATTCCAAAGCTGCTCTCTGCTAGGCAGTTCTCTAGATTCATCTGGAGACCAGCAAGCAGGATCTGTGGTTAAAAAGAAGAAGAAGAAAGAAAAAAAGTCCAAAATGTGAGTTACTCAGAAAGAGCATCTGAGAAGTCAGCAGGGAGCAGAGCCAGTGGCTCGCATGTTTCCTGCAGAGTTTTCTGGACGTGCGATGAGGTGACTGCAGAGAAGGAAGATCTGGTTGCAGAGACAGGCTACAAGAAAGAGAAAGCGAAGCGCGGTCTGTAGACCCACAAGCGTCGCAGCCAAGAGCCGGCGAGAAAAGCGCTTCTGGGCTCTACGCCCCATCGGCCAGTTGCTCTCTTCCCCACTTTGCAAATGAGAAAGCGAGTCTCCCAGCTGGTAAGTGACTGGCCCAAAATCACACAGCTGTTACCCACGGAGCTGCAATTCCAACTTACCGCGAGCATGCGCTCTGTCCACTATGCCGGGCAGGTTGATCACAGGAGGATGGAAAGCTCACACCTTTGGATTCTGGAAAGAGAGCAGGTGAGAGGCTGACTGACTGCCACCTGCAGGAAAGCAGTTCCCGTGGAGCTCGGGAAGGGGAGGCGGATGCAGAGACTGAGGGGAGCTAGCAGGGGAGCACTGCAGGCCGGCTGCTCTTGCCAGGAGCTCGGCTGTGAGGGTGACACTCCTTGCCCAGGCTTCAGAGCAAGGACATTTTTTTCTCTCTCTCTCTCTCTTTTTTTTTTTTTTCTGTTGTTGGTGTTTTAAGCTTGTGTATGCTCATAACCTGCAGAGGACTCAAAGAAGGAAACATTGAGGACGGAGGAAAGCAAGACGTGAAACACAGGAAATAACAAAGTATCTAAGAGAAAGGAGGTGACTGTGTCGAGATCCAAGAGGGAGAATTTATCTCTGGATAAGAGGGCGGCGCCTTTGCTTCAGAGACCTAAGAACGGCGGCAAGGGCATTCGTGGGCTCCGGGCAGGAAGCTGAAGGAATCCTCTTCCAACATAAGGAAGGAGGCAGGCACTGAGACGGTAGCGGGCAGAACGGCCACTCTCTGAGGAGGAAGAGGAGGCCAGGCAGAGCCCTGTGTGCAGTGGAGCACAAGACCTCGCCCTGGTCATGGAGCCAGCAGCGGAGCTCTCCTGTCTTCTTGGCCAGCCTTCGGCTGCAGGTGGGCAGGAGGGGACAGCAGACGGCGCCTCGGATTCACAGCTGGGCCCTGGCAGAAGGTCAAGGGGCAGAGGGGTCGGCCAGGCTGGAGTGACCTTGAGAAGACATTTACGAGAAGAGCGCTGTGTTGCAATGTGTGTTGTAATGGGACTTGGCAAGACCTTTATACTGCCAGGCAGCTAATGGTGCAGTCTGAATAATATTGAGATCGCTGTGCTTGAGGCTGTGTTTAAAGGTTTCCTAATCTTGGCCCCCACCTCTCTTTCAACATATACAGTAGATAAATGCTAAATAGACAAACTTCCCAGTTAGCAGCAGTAACAGAGGAAACGCAGGCTGTAGTGTCATCTAAGATGCATGGAGAAAAAATGTGAACTGTCCACACACACAGGTGGCTCTCCATGCCAGCACGCAGCCCCAGGCCCCTGGGAACTCAAGAGTGCTGAAGCCATTCTCCTCCAGAATTGGTGAGCTCGTCCTTTCGGAGGCCTTCGCTGGAGTCCTTCTTCCGCATGCTTCTGCTTGCAGCAGTCTTTGTTCCTGTATCTGTAAAACAGAGACCAGGGCATTGAGGGGCTGGAGCCCTCCATAATTCCAGCAATTCGTGACCCTTCCTTCTCCTGAGTGGATGCTCTATAGACACTGCTTCTGCAGCCTCCTAAGACATGGTCCCCTGCCCGACACGACGCAAGAAACTCAATGTGGCAGCTATTTAGAGAGGGAGACCTATGTGGAAATTACATTTATTTTAGGAAGAGAATGTGAGCAAACACTACAGGAAAGGGTGTACTGGGCCCCCGAGTGCTGGGTGACTCAGCCCCTTCCTAGCTTCCAGATGGACGGCAAGCCAGGGGCTGCCAGCAGGGACATGGGCCTGGCACAGATGGAAAGCATGAAGGAGAAAGAACAGCACTGTTTGGCATCTTCCCAGAGTCTTGCACCTCCTCACCGTAGTCTATCAATTAATAATCATTTGGTCCAATATTACCTTTAAAAATGGCTGAAAATATACCACCGTAAAAAATCATCCAACGTTGGCTGTGGAAAACAGTATAGCAGTTTCCCAAAACATTAAACACAGGATTAGCGTTCGATCCAGCAACTCCATTTCCATGTATATAGAAAAGAACTGAAAGTAGAATCCCAAACAGGCATTTGTACATCCTCGTTCGTAGCAGTGTACAACAAAAACAAGTCTCCACGAATGGATGAATGGATAAGCAAATCGTAGTATAGACATAAAGCGAAATACTATTCAGCCTCAAAAAGGAAGGAAATTCTGACACGTGCTAGGAAGTGGACGAGCCTTGAGGGCATTCTGCTTACTGAAATAAGCCATCCACAAAAGGACAGACAGTTTGATTCCACCTATGTGAGGTCCCCAGAGTCGTCCCCTCGGTGGAGACAGGAAGTGGAATGTCGGCTGCCAGGGCCGGGGGAGGCGGTGGGGGGTTGTTTCGTGGGTGTAGCTCCAGTTTCACAAGATGAAAAGCGCTCTGTGGACGGATGGTGACGATGCTGCACGACAATGTTCATGTTCTTAGTGGCACTGGACACTGAAAAATGGTTAGGTGGTAAATTTGATGTTACGCGTAATTTTTTTTTTTTTGATCATGCAGATGCTTTCTTCTCCTTTCCCCACTGCGAGTCTCACTTCTGTCCCGGGGGGTTAGCGAGTGGGGAGCGCACCCGCTGCCTGGGGGCCGATGGCAGATGCGAACGGGGACGCGCTCTCCTGCGCTGAGGCACCCGCCTCCTGTGCGCACCAAAGACGCGAAGTCCCGAAATTCTGCGGCCCCTCCCGAGAGGAGCGCGCCGAGCCTTCCCACCCGGTCTTGCACCGCGAATGCTCCGGGCTTCGGGCGCGTATTTTTTTCCTTCCCTTTCTTCAAAAGCCCAGGGCGTGTGGCGAGCTCTGGGCACCGCGTTTCCAGGGCCCGTCTGGCCCCACGAGTGAGCGGGTCATGCCCCGCAAACCGAGTCGTGCGCGACGCGGAAGCGTGAGCGGCAGGAAGAGCAGGGCGCTCCCGCGGCGGACGGCGAGGCCTGTCCCCTCCCTGAAGACGCCGGACCGCGCCGCGGCGGCCGGGGCAGGCCCTGCCAGGGTCCCCTCTGCCCGCGCGGGGAGGCGCGGCGGGGACGGTGGCTCCAGACCCCGCCCTTCCCTCCTCCCGGGACCCTCGGCCCCACCGCGGAGCAGACTCGCGGGGGTCTGGGCCGGGTCCAGCGAGACGGACACCCGGCCTCCATCCCGCCGACAGCGGTCACCCAGGACGCCCGGGCCAGCCGCGGGCCTCCGTCCTGTTTCCGACCCGCCTCGCACGCCCACGCCCCTCCCCCGTGGTGCGCTTTGTACCCCGACTCCGTTAGTTCTCCCCTCCCCTGGAGCTGCCGTCCAAGGGTGTCGCCTCTGTCCCCGCGCCTCCTTCCCTGCCCCTCAGGTAGTCAAGACCCAAGGCTGGCAGGCAGGTCTCCCTCCTTCCCGGCACGAGGCTGGGGAGATGTGGCTGGAGGCAGCTCCCATGGGGGTCTCAACCCGCTGCCTTCCCAGGAACTGTTCATCATCACAGACTTCTCCCGTTTCTTGGTCTCTCTCTCTGAAATTTCAGCTTAAACAAGTTCAAGTCTTTCCCATTTAAAAGCAAAATACATGCAAAAAAATGCCTCGACTGCAATATTTCTTGTAGTCACCACCCCCGTCTCTCCCACCTAAACCGAACTTCTCAAGAGAACCCAGAGATAAGCGGCTGGAAGAGATCGATCTCTGAGGACTGACGTGCATCTCACAGATTTAGCCGTGGGCCAGCTGGGTGGCCTCGCAGGAAGTTCCCTGGAGGATGGAAGCCAGAGGGCATTGGGTTAACAAGTGAGGGGGGACAAGGGGGAGATGCCGTGGGCAGGGCTCCAGCTTTACTGTTGGCGAGGACTTGGTCCAAAATCGGTGTCTCAGTATTAATTTTTTAAATCGTTTGATTTTTTTTTTTTTTTTAGAGAGAGTCTTGTTCTGTCATCCAGGCTGGAGTGCAGTGGCACGATCATAGCTCACTGTAACCTTGAATTTCTGGGCTCAAGCAATCCTTTTGCCTCAGCCTCCCACGTGGCTGGGACTATCGGCACATGCCACCGCACACCTGGCTAAATCAAAAAAATTTTTTTTTGTAGAGACAGGTTTCAGCCTCAATGTCATAATTGCCATCATCTCCAGAAAATTCCCTGAAAATTCCCTGACTGGGTGAGCAGCCCTTGTCTGTGTCCCCAAAGCTTTCTCCTCACCTCCGTCACAGCTCCGCTACTCTGGTGTCTCTCTCCGTGGGTTACAAGCAATCCTAGAGCAGGACTCGTGTTCCTTCACATGTTCTTTGCACTCCGGTACCCAATGCAAAGAGGGTATTCAATAACTGGGTGCTGATTAGTGACTAAATACACGCAAATAGTCGACAGAGTAAGTGGATGAATGGCATCCTGACATCCGTATCCTTCTCTTCCTGGTAGGATGACTGACTGACCCATTTCCACCTCCTCAACTCACCGCCCTCATTCACACACTCATCAACCACATTCTGACACTGACACCTGCTGTCCCTTCCAGGGCGCAGAGGTTTGGGGCCCACTCATGCCTCTCCTTTGGTGGACACAAGGCTGTGTACATAACACCCGCCTAGAATAACCCAGTGACTGGTCACTCCAGCAAGGAGCTGGTGGCGTGGTGCAGGGAAGAGCACCAAACCAGAAATCACACATCAGGCTCCAAGTCCCTGCTCCCTTCCCCACACGGCCCCCCCGCCCCGCTGGCCAACACAGAGGTGGAATAGATGGTCTTGTAACCCCTCGCCAGCTTCTGCAGGTCACCGGCAAGTCCGTGAGCAACACACTTAATGGCATTTGATAGCTATTGGATAATTTTCTTATCATGAAGATAATTGCTAGGTAATTCTACTACCTGATCACCATCACACAATATTTACAAAGTGCCTTGCCAAGCATGGGGAGGAAATCATAGTTTTAAAAAATAACAGTGATGCTTATTGAGCACTGCTGGATCCAAAGTTTTAGATTATTAAGGGACACGATCCTTGCTCCTGTGAACCCTGGGTTCTCACTGGGAGTGTTCCAGTTATCCTCAAATCCAAACTTGGTAAAAACAACCATCACTTCATTATGTCTCATGATTTTGTGGCTCAGGAAATTTGACAAGGTTGGGTTGGGTGACTTTCTGCTCCCCATGGCACCGCAGTGGTCACTTGGTGGTGTTCAGCTGGCAAGTGGGCTCTTCTGGAGGGACCAAGCTGGCCTCACACACATGTCTAGTGATTTGGAAGACCTGGGGCTGGCCCAGTAGGGACTGTCAGTCGGACAGAGCTCCTACATGCGCCTCTCCAGCATGGCGGCCACAGTGACAGGACGTCTCATATGCTGGGTGAGGACGCCAAGAGGGGGTGTCTGGAAAACAAGGCAGAAACTGCATGACCTTTTACGCCCTAGAGTCACACAGCATCACTTCTGCTATATGTTAATATTATTCAACGCAGACCACCCAGATTCAAGGGGAAGGGACAGAGACGTCACCTCCCAATGGGAGGAGTGTCAGAAAATCTGCAGCCATGTTTTAAAATCTCCACAGGGAGAAGTAATACTCAAGAAGGAACCTCTTAAAAAGAAACTTCTTTAAAAAAAACTTGACCTATATGTGAATGTTTATAGCAGCTTCATTCATAATCACCAACAACTGAAAATAATCCAAGTGTCCCTCAATGGCTGAATGATAAACAAGAAGTGGAACATCCATACAATGGACTACTACTGAGCAGAGAAAAGACAAGTTACTGGCCACACAATACGCTGGCTGAATCTCAAAGGTATTATTCTGAATAAAAGAAGCCAGTCTCAAAGGTTATGTACCCTGTAATTCCACTTATACGACATTCTCAGAAAGACAAATTACAGGGATAGAGGTAGTTCAGTGGGCACCAAGGGCTTGCAGGGATGTTGCGACTGTAGGGGAACAGCCCCAGGGTGCCCGGGCAGAGGTGGGATGGTTCTGGGTCCTGAGTGCGGTGGAACGGTACACTCCCCCCAAAAGTCACACTCACTATGTGCTAATTTAAAACATAAAATAACCTTGAATCAAGTAGCAGTTGACCTCTTCTGGACTGAATACATGAGCACAGAAGCAATTCTGAATAACAGCCTTCCCACGAGGCACCAAGGAAGGGCCTCAGTCTGCTCCTGCTGCTATAGCAAAATATCTGAGACTCAGTGATTTAAAAAAAAACAGAAATTTATTTCCTCACAGTTCTGGAGGCCGGGAAGTCCAAGATCAAGGCCCTGGCATCGGGTGAGGGCCTTCTTGCTGAGTCATCCTATGGTAGAAGGCAAGAGGGCAAGAGATGGCGAGAAAAAGAGAAAGAAAAATACAGAGAGACACAGAGAGAGAAGGTCAAACATGCCCTTTATGAGGAGCCCACACCAGAGATACTCAGGGCCTAATTACCTCTTAAAGGTCCTACCTCTTAGTACCCTCGAGAAAGCAATTCAGTTTCAACATGGCTTTGGAGGGGACAAACACTCACCATGAGCAGGAAGTAAGGAAGGAACCCTCTCCTTCTCCTCACCCTCTTGCCAACAGCTCAGGAGATTGATCCCCACACTGCTCTGGGGAATGGAGCCACGTTGAGTCCTGCCGTGTTCCCGCCAGCACGAGGAGGCAGAGGCACAGGGGGATTCCGGAGCCCGCAAGAACCAAGTCAGCATGCTCTGAGTGCAGTGACCTCCTGGTTACCCGAGCACCGCAGGCCACGCCAGCGCTTGACAGCAGGCACAGGGACACCAGCCAGAACTTCCCAAACCACCTCCCCAAGTTTCACTTTTCAGCAGTTAAAACATTTGTCAAAAAGGATTTAATCCTAGCGTTGTAAAGTGTTATGTCAAACACATTTGGCTCAATATTTTTAAAAGTTCTGTGAAATGGCTACTCCCAGCGGTAATTCAGTTATGTTACTATGGCTTTAAACAAAACAGCAACTGAGAAAAGATCATATTTTGATGTACCAGGAAAAATCGTTTTGAACCACAGAGTCATGAATACTTTTGCAAAAAAAATTAAGTCCAACTGTAAAAGGGATCCCTAAAGTGAAGAATCAGAAAACCCAGAAGTCAAAGGAAGGACAAATACAAACCAACGGAACGCAGAGGTCGTGATATGGACACCCAATTGTGGAAGAGAGTGGCTTTCCTTGGGAAACCCTCAACTCATTCTGCCTCCACCGCTTCTCACCACATTTTGTGCCTTTGATCAGGAGTAGTGTGAAAACCGGTGCTTACTGTAAATGCAAATTGTAGACAGTAATTTCCATGAGTCAAAACGTATCTGTAAGTAAGATAAGTCCATGTATGTGAAAGAGTGTTTGCTAAACGTTAAGAAAAAATGGTGGCCTTGGTGGGGTGCAGGGAGGGGAGCAGGAACCCCACTGTAAGGCTGAGAGGACCATGCGTGAGGCTGGGGCCTATTCGGGGACACGGTGGGCAGGCGACGTGGAGGACAGGGTGTTAGGTTCGTCTGGATGTTCCCTGGCCACCGGTTCCGGTTCCCAGGGTGGTACCAAGTCGAGCCAATGACGGCGTGATCACAGACATAGAGCAATTTTATACAGTTTATCACATAAAAGAAAGAATGAAAGTGAGGAAGGAAGCTACACAAGGTGAAAACAAGCTCCAGAGAGAGCGGAACAGGTCAGTCTCCACAAGTGGAGAAAGGATGAGCACAGCTGCCTTTTATAAGCCCACTAGTTTGTCCCGCCTTTCTCCCATCAGGATTGGTTGTCATTTCCCGCCTTTTGAAGTGATTGACAGGTTGGGGTTCTATAGCAGTTTCCTTACACACGCGTCTTCCCCAGAATTCTTCATGACGCTCCACCCATGTTATGCTAATTGCATGGTAATGAGCTCCAGGTCAGTTAAAAGTTACTAGGACATTTTTACTGTGTATGTTCCCACCAGGAAAGAGTTCCCGCTTGCAGTTTGGTTCCTAGCTACAATTCGGTTCCCTTCTCCCCGCTTAGCCATTTCCTTGCCACCTGTTCACCCTCCACCAGACCCAACGAGGGGACACCGAGGTGAGGGGACACGGCAGGAGGGAGCAAGGCGGCGTGGAGAACATGGAGGGCAGCCAGACAGCATTGTGGCGTGAAGAAAGGGGGCCATGGCGGGCAGCCTCGCAGACAAGCCCCTCCCTTGCCCGGATGCAGACTGCTGGTGCCCGGATGTCGCTCTGTGCCCCCACCGCACCCAGAGACGAAGATGGAAACCTCGGGCCAGCCTTAGGTTCCCTGAGGGCCACCTCTGCTTTCTTCGTCCTTGTACGTTCCCCAAAGCATTTGCGTTACCATCGCCTTGGCGGGGTATTGCAGGTCATGCCCTCTCGCTGTCTTCATTTTTATTCATTTATTTGCTTGTTTGTTGCTGCCAAATGAAGAATAAACAATTTTTTAAAGAAGCTGAGTTGTATCTTTTGTTCTTGGTCCCCAAGTCATCTTAGGGGAGAACTGTCTGTCAGGAAAAATGCAATTAAGAATCTTTGATAGGCTTTTTAACTGTTTACTCAACGCACACAATGTAGAATTCTAGAGGGAGGAAAAGACAGGCAGAGATACAAAGCGGATCATATTACGATAATCAGAAACCCCAGCAAAAAGAACACGCAGCCCTCACGATCCCGTGAGGCTCACATAACATCATACGCAACAAGTAAAATAACCCCTGTGGGAATTATAAGGACAAATAAAATAAATGTGGATTCTTGGGTGTTTCATTGTATTTTAATATACATTTTTGACAGACCATGTACATAAAAATGAGGATATAAAGGATCTGAATAATAAATACTTGGTCTTTGGTTCAGACCCTTTTGGAATAGTGCCTCAGAGTACACAAAGCAATTAATCATCATTTCGATTACCAAGAAGAAATGAAATGTTAATTCCAAATCTTCACCATAAAACCCACCTCCCTGTTTAGTCTGGAGAGATCCACTCAAAGAGACGGTGAGGTGCACAGTCCCCGAGATCAGACCAAGTGCACCTGGATCTGGCTCTGGTCACTAGCGGAGTGGCCCTAGGCACCTCTCCCTGCCTTGGTGCTAGTCCTCTTCAAAATAGGGAAACGGCAACTTGGACTCAAAGTTCTATACTAGGGATTACAAGATATACACATAAAATAGCAAATGCACTGTCACTACTAGCTGTTATTATTACTACTAATGTAGTAGTATTAATACTACTACTATTATTACTACTACATGGTCCTGGGACTTAAAAACAGTATTAAAAAGGAAAAAAGCAGTTGGTCTGAGAGCTGTGTAACTTCACGGCCATGAGGGAGTGGTCATCACAGAAAGGCAGCAAAGCACAGGGAAGGCCCTGGCTTCACATTGCTCAGGGTATTCACGGTACTTGTGAGAGAAAGCCCAGCTCAGCATGGCCTGAAAACAGTTAAAACGCGTAACCAGAAGTCCAAGAGTTGAGACAGCACCAGAATTGGTTGACCCAGGGTCCCTCCAACAGCACGGAATTCTACATTTCTTTCTTTCTGCCAGTGTTAGCTCCACCTCCTCACGGTCTGTGGAAGTCAGATTCCACACTTCCCCATTCCTGCCCAGTGAGAGGCCCCACTACAGGGAGAGACAGGGCCGATCGGCCGAAGCCAACCAGCATCCACAGCAAGAACTGGGATGGGTCCTCAGCTTCATCCCAAATAGTAGAAGGAAGAAAACAGGAAAATCCAAGAGAAAATGTGTGCTGGGATAAATGCTGAATAGTTAACCACGGGGGCTGCTGTCTCCCTCAGTGGGTTTTTCAGAACACGAACACCAGATAATAGTTCATCGTGTACACTACACACATCCTTTGAGACAAATTTGCCACGTGTGAGTGGGGCCAGTTCTGCACGAAAGGCAGTCGGTGAGCTATTCGGTCAGAAACCACTTACTAATTTAATGAAATGCGCAGAGACGACAGCTGGCTTCTCCCATGTTCCCTTTCAGCCCGGGGTTTCTGTGCCGGGTCCCGTGAGACTCCACGTCGATGGTTCCACCATCTCAAGAAGGGGATGTGGCCCAGAAGGCCACGGACCCACTGAGACCATGATGGGGTCGGGAGGCCCAGGCCTGTCCCAGGCCCTGGCTGGCTCCAACCATCCCACTTCCTCAAATTAGTAGTTCTAGTTTCATAAATTACACAGCTTACTAAATTCATCCAAAATTCTGACAAAGCCTTTTTTCCCTGAGTCTGGTTTATTTCCAAAGGTGAAAAAGTCTAAATTATAAAATATTGCAATGTCTCGATGAAAGTAAACAAGGGAGAATTAGGTGAAAAATCATGGAAGTTTATAAAAAACCCTTCACAGAATACAGAATTCCCAAGAGCATTTTGTCTGGTTTAAATTAATAACTCACTCCATGCTTAAAACACCATTTGTATGGATCCTCCACATAATGAGGAAGGTCACAGTGTGACCGGGTGTGTCACATGGCCTGGGACCCTGCTCACTTTCTCCCGTGCGGAACGAGGGGCTCTCCCGACGTTACCTGGAGGCGCCCGATAGCAGCACAGGACCCACCCCTCTTGGACTCTCAGGAGCCTTTAACTCCATGTCTAGCCTGGGGTGAAAATACCTATGGGCCCTGTCTTCTGCATCTTTATCTTTAAAATTTTAAAAAAACAACAATATAAGTATCACCAAGACATAAATAAACAAGAGGCCAAAGATAGAGTGAGACGATATTTCTTAACCGACTTAGGCTGAATCGCTCAAAGAATCGGGGCTCAGAGAAAATATTAATTTAACCCTGTAAGTGTTTACCCTCTTGGGAACACGAAGGGCCATCTGTGTAGTGGCATGTGTTTAGTGGCATCTGCATACCTTTTCAAGCACAGCACTCAGCCAGGCCCTCAGGGCGGGATTCTACAACTGCTCAAATGTGTTTTCTACCTCTGCGCAAAGATCTCAAGGACACACTGCCTTCAAGAGCGTTGCTCGCCCCCGGTGTGGGATCAGGGTTCTGTTCACCAATGAAGAAAAGATGAGGCCTGTTCCATCTTTTGCTGTGCCCTGGAGTAAATGACAGAAATTATCTGTTCCGTGAAAGATGATGCCTATGGGAGGACCTGCGAGCTGTATTTTAGCTACAGGAGAAAATAGACAAGTCCCCCCGAGGGGCCTCCTGCACTACAAGGGAGTCCACGCACGGGCCCCCATTCGCTGCTGCTGATGCCTGCCACATGCAAGCAGCTGAGGTCCTGGTGGCCTCTCAGAAGCTCATTGTGTAGTGGCATCGGCGTTCCCTCCCTGGTCACCACCACCTCCCCTGTGCTGAAGTGTGAGAAGAGGTAAGAGTAGAACCTCAGAGCACCAAGGACAAGGCAGTGTCTCCGTGATGCCCTGGGCTGCCTGTCACAGAAATCTGAGCTCACACTGAGGCCAACAGAGGGACAAAGGACACGTGAAGGGAGGGAACAGCCTTAGGTATATTGGTGCCAGATTGTGAATCTCTCTGGAGTCTCTCCTATAGGAAATGGGAAACCACCGAAGGTGCAGCAAAGGGAGGCAGATTAACGTCAGGTCGGCAAGAGGGACAGCATTGTGGAATTTAATTGAAAAAGACTGAAAAGTTCGCTATTTTTCCAGGAGTACGTGCCAAACGTGACACTTTAGCAAGACAGGAGCCTGCTGCAGACCGCCAGAAAGGGTCTCTGCTGAGACGTCTAAATCCTTCCTCTGGATGTTGTGTTGTACTATGAAACCATTTCTAAAAATTCCTTTTCCATTTCTAAAATTCCCCAACCCTGTCATGCTGTGATGTCATGGTTGTTTTTTGTTCATTTTTCCATGTGTTTCTAAAGAGGAATAAGTGATAGGTGACAGAATATTCACTGATTATATGCAAGCCATAGAATATATGCACACTGTGTGTATGCTAAAAATAATCATTCGGTGCACAAAAATGTTTCTGTTCCAATCATCCTAGCTATGCACTGTCCTATAGAAAATAATATTATTTCCATTCTATGCGCCGAATTAAATGCAATTGGCCAAAATATGGTACATATCATGGTTGCCATGCTAAACTAAGTTGGTTTTAATGAAATAAATCAGCTGAGAGTAGAATGGTGGTACATGTTCCCTGGTACCCAGTTCTTGAAACCATTCACATCAAGTTGCCAAAGTGATTTTTCAGCCTTGTAGGTCACAGTCTTTATCAAGATTTTATCACAGCCACATTTATCACGGGTGGCATTTATGGAGTGTGCGGAGCTCTGCTGGGTGCCTGTCATATGTGACTTTCTCACACAACCCTGCAGAGTGGGTGCTCACTGCACTGGCAGGAAAACTCCAGTTTAGAGCTTTGTCTCTGACTTAAAGAAGCTGACTCATGGATCCCGGCCAGGAGCCCTGTCAAAACAACACCCAATCTTTTCGAGATAATTTGTTAATGGAGGAAGTACTGATCTTCAGTACTTGGGCAGGCTGACCTCTCCAGAACTCATTTCTTCATGCATTCAACAAATATGCGTTGAGCACATGCTACATACCAGATGTGGCCCTAAGCACTTGGGGTGCGTCAGTGAGCGAAGTGTGCCTGGCCTCAGGGAGCCCACACTCCAGCAAGGGAGGGCAGTCGACAAGCAGTGGTAATAATTAAGCCTATCAAGTGGTACGCCGCGGAGATTGGCACTGCAGCACAAGCAGCAGCACAGGACTGTTGTGGGGAGACAGGATGCAATATTAAGGAAGGTCAAGATAGGCTTCAGGGAGAAAGGACGTCTGAGCAAAGGCTTGAGGGGAATATCTGAGAGGAGCGCTCCAGAGGCACCAGGCAGTGCTCATGTTCTCAACACGGTGCATGCCTGTTCCCCAGAGGAACAGCAAGAAGGCAACTGAGGACAGACTGGAAGGAGGGAGGGGCACAGACGCACGAGATCAGAGACTGCGCAAGGACTTATGGACAGCTGGAGGGATTTCAGCCTTTGCTCTCAATGTGTTGGGAGGCATTGCAGGATTTTGAGGAGGAGGGTCAGGCTCTCTGACATTCTAATGATCACTCCGATTGCTCTGTTGAGAGCAGACTACAACAGGGTAAGGAAGGAAACAAGGGGAGCTGTTGAGAAGCTCTTGCGATAACCGTTGGGAATGAGGTGGCAGTGTCTTGGAGCTGCTGGCAGCAGAGTAGGTAGGTGGTTGGATTCTGGACATCTTTAGAAGGTAGAGACAGCCAGATTTCCTGATAGATGGTGGGTATTTGATCAGATATCATAAGCATATATATCCTTTTTTAGCAGAACAGGGCCCAGGAAATCAACCTGGACCTGACAGTGGTCCAGGAAGTCAATTAGCTGTGGAAATGACTTTCGCTGAATTGCTCTGTTGAGGATGCTTCCATGAGAACCCAGGCCAACAAGCTCAGGTTTTCAGAGTATAACAAGCTCTTGTCTAAGTACAACATTGCCCTATCATCCAGAGGTCATGGAGGATTTCCCTTACACATTGTTAGAAATCAGCTGGGATTTTAGAAGGGCTAAGACATTAGCAGATGAAAAATTGGAAGTTAAAGTTGGTAAATTGACCCGGCACCCTCCGACAAGCAGGGATGCTAAAGCAAATGCATAGCCTTGAACACAGGGCCGCAGTGACCACAGCCGGTCCTGGAGCTCAGGGGAGGTCACTTTCCCGAAGGAACTGCCCCCTCTGGATAGGGTGCTGTGGCCTGGAACAAGAGCGCCCGTCACCTCCTTCCCCAGCGTTCTCAGGGACCCACAGTGCACCAGCAGCCGCTGGGTCTCCCGTCCAGTCTCGGCCGGCTCACGCACGCGCACTCCAGGACAGCAGGATGCCCTGGAGCTGATGAAGTCCCAGCCGCCTGATCCAGGACGTGGCAACGTTTCTCTGTAAAGGGCCAGGCAGTAAATATTTGAGGCTTTGTCTCCATACAGTGTCTGTCACAACCTCCCAACTCTGCTGTTGTAGGGTGGAAGCAGCCAGAGACAATAAGAAAACAAATGAGCTTGGGCATCTTCCAATATCACTTTATTTAAGAACACTGGAATTCGAATTTTATGTAAGTTTCGCGTGTCAAAAAATATTATTTTGATTTTTTTCAACCATTTAAATATGTAAAAACCATTCTGGCCAAACAAAAACAGGCAGTGTCTGGAATTCGGCCCTCTGGCTGCAGTTTGAGGACCCTCAGACCAAAGCGGGGGTCTTGAAAGGGCCCGCGGGGGCTCACATCTGGCCTTGGGGGACCGTGGTGGAGGGGACCCCTGCGCCCTGCTCCCTCAGCGGCAGCCAGGCCTGCTCTGGAATCCGGCTGGTGCCACAGGAGGCCTCGGAGTAGCCGTGACCGCGTGCAAGGCGCGGCGGGCGCTCGCTCCGGAGGCGCAGCGCGACCCACAGGGCACCTCTGCCCACGGCCCTGCATCGCCACCTGCTGGAAACGGCCGCAGCGACGCCCATGTGTGCACCAGCGCGGATGCGAGCGGCGCCCTTTGGAGTCCTGAGATGCACCATCGGCTGGAGTTAAGCAGTGGCCCTGCGCTCGGGAAACTCCGAGGAGGGAGCAACTGAGTTCCCAGGAGTCCCAGAAGTCGTCATGCCAATGATGGAGAGATCTCTGCTCCTTTACTTCTAGAATTTGGGGGAGGGAAGCAGAAGGGCACAGGGAGGAAGGGCGGGGGAAGACGCCTGCTCCCTGCTCTTGCCTAGTCTCCACAGGCCTGGCCCGGCCTCTGCCTGCATGGCAGGTGTCCGCAAACGGAAGTAAGTGACGGTCCCACAGACACGCCTGGACCCGACTGGAGAGGCCGAGAGGGGACGAGCCAGCGGCACCTCCTGACTCGCACGTCCCACGACAACGCGCAGCTCAGCGGTCCGCACGGCGCTGGGTGCTGTTCGCTCCGGAAGGACCCACAGGCACAGCCACGAGAGCTGAGTCACGTTAAGCTGTCCACCAACTCTGACCTGGGCCAAACGGCCCTCGTCCTGCCTTGGTTTCTCTGTCCCACGAGGATGACGCTGCAAGACGTTGCTGCCTCCCGGAGGCGGTGTGACAGTGGACCTGCACAGTGCCGTAATCGGGCCGGCCACCCTGGGCCCGGCAGGCTGGAGAGGGAAGAGGAGGCGAAAGGAAGGGGCGGGTTAAACTGGGACCAGGGGCGCAGCGCAGAAGCCACGGCACACCTGAGACAGTGCGGGGCGGGCTGGCTCCAGGGCCTGGCAACCGATCCCAGGTGTCAAAAGCAAAAGGGAAGGGGTCAGAGACTGAGGCCAAGGGACATGTGCAGAGACTGTGAGGCCCAGCGTCTCTGATTTAAAACCAAAACCTTTGCCACTTGCTGTAGGGAGCAGGAAGACAGGAACAGGGCGATCTGTTTGTTTTGCCCCCAGGCTCCTGCACGTTTAGGACCAGAGCCCTGCAGCTGGGCCAGGACCCGGGAAGGCTTGGGAAGCCCACGGTGCACAGCAGCTGGGCCTTGGGAGGCCCGGGACCCCGAGGACGCGGAGGGGCCCAACATGCAGACCTCAGACGCAGCTCTGGTAACACAGAACTGTCCCAGGGAAGAGCGAGCAGCCCCCAGTGTTATGACAGCCGCAGAGGGCAGATGGGCGTGCAGACGCCTGTGTGGGGACAATGGTCCTTTGTGGGAGGGAGGCAGGTCTGCGTGGGGAGGGAGTGGCCCCTTCGGCTCCCACCAGACCCCTGAGAAGGAGACACCGCACGGAAAGGCTGAGTGTCATGGCTCAAGCAACCCCTCAGCCACTGTGAACTGACCAAGCCCTTGATCAGCTTGAAAACTGGTTTCTATCTCCTCCTCTCACCGTGATCAAACTTCCACACCAAAGCAGTTGTGCAAGAGCATGGGGTTTCTCTGGGCCCGCTGTGCGGTAGACACTGCCTTCCTGGCACATGGGGCAACGAATGGCAACACAGTGGCGGACCAAGGCCAGGCCAGAGTCCGACTTCCCTCTGGCCCAAGTCAGGAAGGCAGGAGTCCCACCGGCTCAGGCTGCCTCTCCTCTGCCCGCTGCTCCCATCACCAATGCAAGGCCGGCTGTCCTCAGGGCCAGGCACTGCCCCTGGCTGCTCGCCAAGCCAGGGCACAAAATCCTCCGCCATCCCCGCAGCCCACCATACCCTAGAGCCCAGATTGTAATTCTTAGTGGGATTTTTCTGAAGACCCAGGAATAAGCCAAGGGAAGTGCCACAGAGAAGAGCTTCGAGGCAGGCCTTCATCTGCCCCTCAATGACACCCGCCAACTCACTCAGGACAGCCTCCACGTGGCCGGGTGTGACCCACCCACCAGCACTAGTCAGGCTGCCACTCTTGTGGAATAGTTCCAATTTGTTCAGAACTCAAACATTTTGGGATGTCTTTATGGATCTTTCCAGATATCCCAACCCCTCTCAAGTCCATGCCCTGCCCTAGGACGCACGACGCCCCAGGATGGGACAGTAAAGGCCCATTCCCCTCAAGAGAAGCCCCATGGACTCAAGGCATGGTCTGGCCTTGAGGCTGTGCCCTGCCCATGCCCAGGCAGCACACGGGACTGAGCTCGGCCTGCCCCTCCACCTCTGAGGAGCCCCTGCTGGCCCAAGGGCCTTCCCTTCCCTAGTCAGATCCAGACGCACTGATGCTCTGGGGACGGGAGTCGCTGCAGAACCAGAAAAGAAAGAAGGTGCATCCCTGGCTTCTCATCGCAGAAAGAGCCACCCAGGTGTGAGACCAAGATGCCAAAGGCGATGAAGTAGGAAGACGCAGGGTTGGTTTGTTCACCATCCACCGCCACTGCCGTCCTTATCCACAGCACGTGCAGATACGCGACATGAGAAGCTAAGTGCGTGTCTTCTTTATACTTATAATCATGTGTGCGTCTCTCTGTGTGTGCTTGTGTCTGTGTGTGTCTGTGTATGTGTCTGTGTGTGTCTCTGTGTTTCCGGGTATGTGTCTCTGCCTGTGTGCATGTGTCTATGTATTAATATGTCTGTATGTGTCTGTCTCTGTGTGTCTGTGTACGTGTGTGTCTCTGTGTCCCTGTGTCTGTCTCTGTGTGTGTCCCTGTATCTCTGTGTCTGTCTCTGTACATGTCCCTGCATGTGTCTCTGTGTGTCTGTCTCTGTATGTGTCCCTGCATGTGTCTGTGTGTGTGTCTCTGAGTGTCTGTACCCTCCAGGCTGGGCGGGGGCAGGAAGAGTGGGGAGAGGAAGGCTGAGGCAAGCTGAGCTCTGAGGCCCTGGCTCCATCTTCTCTCCTTGGGCTGAGCACGTGGGCTTGAGGGGCGGACACAGAGCAGACTCCTCCTCGTAGTCTGAAGGTCTGCCTAGGACTGAGGCAGGAGGACAGCCTGGGGGACAGCGGCAAGGCTCTCAGAGAGGCCGTGGCCCCAGCCTCAGGATACGCGCAGCAGCCCCAGCCCTCCCCAACCTGAGAGGCGTGGGGGGCATCCCTGAGCTCCATGGGCCAAGGGGACTTGGACGTTAGACAACCCAGGTGGATCTCCACAGTCAGGAAAGTGGATTATGGGAAACTGCATCGGCGGAGCCATGGGGACAGTCTCCAGGGGTCTTGGGTGACTGGGGGACTGCTGCTACCTCAGCACGTCTCTGTCCCAGGAGCCCAGGGCCCACAGATGCCATCCCAGAGCCCTGCCAGCCCTCTGTGGAAGGCCCCAGAGGACATGAAATAGGAAATAGGCGGGGTCGCAGAGGCCTGCAGAGACCAGGCCTTAGAAGGGACCACCAGCCCCAGAGCACCCTGTGAGTGGATGTGTTGAGCCCTGAGCTCCCCAAGTTAGAATCAACCCCGGGATGAGGCAGGGGCATTGGAGTTTTAAACCAAAATCGCTGAACAATCGCTAACTCAGCACAATTAACCAGGAAGTGGTTGATTGATCTCTACCGGGCATAAAAGAGAAATTAGATCAGAATTACAGAAAATAAGGAGAGTTACATTTTTTTCCTACCCAAGTGTAACTGGGAACTTTGGACCCCTCCAAGGCATTCCTGCAGTCTGCAAGCAACAAACTCGCCCCTGAGGCACTGCGCCAGGTGGCACCTACATGCTCTCCCTCCCGCGGCCCGTCCCCGCCCACAGTGGGCTGGCACACCAATGCCACAGGCGTCCAAAGGGAAGAGAACAAAGAAAATTCCATCTCCACTGGATTGTAATCTATGTTGCTGATTTTCGAAGGATTCCTTCAGGTTCAGGTTGCAATGATTTAGTTGGGAGCAAGAGTCAATAAACTTTAGCCCACGAAACAACGATCAAGCCTCTCCAAGCACTTCCACCATCTTTCAATGAAAAGCCCCCTGCAGTGGGGAAGGGTCTCCGGAGTGTGCTGGCACCACCCCTGCTGAAAGCTTTGAGCCCCAGTGCACCGTGGTCCTTCCCAGGCCCGCTCTGTCCCGGCCCACATTTCCATCCTGTTAAAACACTTGCAAGGCAGCCTTCTAACTACCATGGTTCTCGGTGCTTGGAAATCACAGCGTGCCTGGCACTGACTTCCGCCTGCAGACACCAGATGCCCAGAGCTCACCAGGTGTCTCCGTGGGGCAATACAGGGTCTGTCGTCTTTGGGGTGACCCATGGCTGTCCTGTTTGCCACACATCAGCAGAGGAGCCTTCCACAGCAGGTGGAGGGGGTCCAAGGTGACCTGCCTCTGAGCCCTGAGAAGTCACTGGAACCAGCTCATGGAGGAAACCCAAAACCTCTAATCAGGCAGGAGTATCTCTGAGAAACTTCCAGCGGAGAGGCAGCAGCTAAAGCCATGCAACTAGAGCAAGAGTGGTGTGACGTTGTTATAATCTGCACATACAAAAACCACTAGGAAGAAGGAGACCCTGGGGTTGGACCACCTCCTAGCTTGGGAGCAGGGCCTCCTAGCTTGGGAGCTCCCATGAGCTCCCCTTCTGCGGTAATGACGGTTACCCGCTGCGGTGGTCTGACTATCTCTCCCGTCAAAACTCACTAATACTAACAAATGTGATGCACCCAGAGAAAGGGACGCAGCACACTCACACTCACACACACACTCACACAGGTGTGTAACGGCAGAGAAGACAGGGTCCTTTAAACCAGCAGGCAGGATCGCAGACTCAATAATAAAAGAACAGGAAAGGGCGGGAACGCGGACTGAGGGGAAGACAGACATCATTAAAGCCCTACCCGTCCACAAAGGGCACGTAAAGCTTTGTGTGTTCATTGCCGTTTTTAGATGTATTGTAAATGAGGCCGATCCTGTTGGAGGATAACAACCCCGGCCTCACACGCGAGCCGAGTTCCTGCTCCAGCCTGGTAAAAGGAAGAAGCAACAGGAAGGCGGCGCCCTCATGCCCGGGCAGCAGAGACCAGGAGGGCGGCCCACGGGCCAGACTGCGCATGTGCGCCGGGCATCCTCGGCCGGGGCCCAGACTCCCGTCCTCCCGGTCCTCGACCCAAGATCTCCCCTGTCCACGCGGGCCTGGCTCCTGTCTGCGTGGACTTTGCCCTGGAGTTCCCCGTAGGCCCCTAGGTGTTGATTTGCCCGAAACATACAATTCTTTGTGCACAGTAGGCACCTGACAAACACTAAATGTGAGTATTTTGGTATATTTGGTTTTGTTTATGATAAATTTTTTCTCATCTATGTAAGTGCAATACTGCATGTTTCAGATTTTACTGTCGTGGCTCTGCTAGCTTCACTAACGAATCAGGAAGGCTTTTATCTTTCCAAGGATTTGCCTGTTTTGCAAAGGGTACGTGGGATATGAGTTGTTTGTCCCTTAAAAACACGAAATGACTTACCCAGGTATTTCTGGTTTATTAGTTCTGTTTCCTTGATCATTTCCGTTCTCAACTTGCCTTAGCTCGGACTGCCATAAAAGAATACCATATACTGGGTGGCTTCAACGACAGAAAGGTATTTCTCAGCTCTGGAGCCTGGAAGTTCGAGATCGAGGTGCAAGTTTGGTTCTCAGAGAGGCCTCTACTCGTGACGTGTAGACGGACACCTTTTCGCTTTGTCCTCACAAAGGACACGTTCCTTGTGCTACGGATTAAGTGTTTGTGTCCCCTCCGAAGTTCACGTTGACGCTTAATCCCCAACACAACAGTATTAAGAGGTGGAGCCCGCAGGAGGTCGTCAGGCCCCGCCGGCTCTGCTCTCGTAAGTGGGACCAGCAACCTTCTAAAGGGGTTGGAGGCTGCGGTGAGCTGTGACTGCACCGCTACACTCCAGCCTGGGCAGCAGAGACCCTGTCTCTAAAAAAATAAATGAAAAGTAGAAGGGTTGAAGAGGAGCTAGCTCAGCCCTTTTTTGCCCTTCCAACCCTTTCACCGTGGGAGGACACCTAGACGGCACCATCTTGGACGCAGGTGGCCCTCACCAGACTCAAAACCTGTTGGTGCCTTGGTCTTGGACTTCCCAGCCTCAGAACTGTGAGAAATAAATTCTGTTATTTATAAATTATCCAGATTGTGGTACTTCGTTACGGCAGCAAAAACAGACTCAGACAACCAGTGTCTCTTCCTCCTACTGTGAGACACCAGTCCTGTTGGACTAGGGCCCCATCCTATGAACTCATTCGACCTGAATTACCTGTTTGAAGCCCCTGTGTCCCAACACAGTCATATTAGGGGTTAGAGTTTCAATATACGGGTTTTTAAGGGACACGATTCAGTCCATGACGCAGTATGTCTGCACAATAGTAGAAAAGTGCTTTCTGCCACACTTCGGGATGGATTGGGTGGTTTGATTTGTTTTGGCCAACAAACTGTGAGCAGAAGTGACTTCACTTCTGAGCTGTACATTTAATTACCAATATAAGATCTTCCAAACCCTCTGATCTCTCTGCCATAGTGACCGGCAGCTCTCAAGATAGTGACTATATTGCCAGCCCGGGTTGCTGAATGTCTGCTATCAGCACAGACTAGAGGAGAAATACACCTTTTCTGAGTTAAGTCGCTAAGGTTTTAGTTTTTTTACTGCAATATAACCTAATCTACCTTCACTGATAAAACTTCTTTGGAGATAAATTTTGATGAAGGTATTATAATTTATAGACAATAAAATGCATAGTGTTCATTTTGGTAAATTTTGATAATTATATCACTCCTGTACAATCACTTCAAACAAGATATAGTGCATGTCTGTTGCCCCAGAAGTCTCTTCAGGCTCATTCCAGCCAATCTCTTCCATCCCAGAGAAACTGCTCTGATTTCCATCATCATAGATTAATTTTTCTTTCCTTGAATTTCATATAAATGGGACAATGCTGTATTACTCATTTATGTCTGGAGTCTTTCATGCAGCGTAATGTTTCTGGGATTGATCCATATTGTTGTGAGTCGGTTGATCATTCTTTTTGTTCCAACCTAGTATTCCATTGTATTACCTACCATGATCTGAAAATCTGTTCTCCTATTGATGAACATTTGTGTTGCTTTCCCTTTAGGGTAATTATGAATAAGGCTTCAGTGAACATTCTTGTGCAAGTCTTTTTGTAGACATTTGTTTTTATTCCTGCGGTAAATACCTAGGAGTGGAATTTCTGGGTCAAAGGGTGGATATATCTTGAAATTTACAAGAAACTAACGAACAGATCCCTGAAGTTCTCAAATCATTTTATACTCCATTCAACAACATATGAACTCTGGGAGGCTGAGGCGGGAGGATCGCTTGAGGTCAGGAGTTTGAGATCAGCCTGAGCAAGAGCGAAACACCATCTCTACTAAAAAATAGAAAAAAAATTAGCCAGTCAACTCCCGCCTGTAGTCCCAGCTACTCGGGAGGCTCAGGCAGGAAGATCACCTGAGCCCAGCAGTTTGAGGTTGCTGTGAGCTAGGCTGACGCCATGGCACTCACTCTAGCCCGGGCAACAAAGCAAGACTTTGTCTCAAATTAAAAAAAAAAAAAAAAAAAATGAGAGTTTCAGTTGCTTCACATCTTGCCTACATTTTTGTTGGTCTTTTTTCATTTTAGTCATTTTAGTGGGTAGGTCATTGTGATTTTATTTCCCTTAAAAATAAATGACATTGAGTACCTTTTCTACTTTTTCATGTCATTTGGCCACTTTTCAATTGAGTTGCTTGTCTTTTTATTATTTATTTATGGGAGTTCTATATATATTCTAGATATATGCCCCTTGTCAGCTATAGATATTATAAATATCTTCTCCCAGTTCTGTGGCTTGCATTTTTATTTTCTTACTGGTGGCTTTTGATAAGCAGAATTTTTTTTTTCTAATCTACTCTTCTTTTATAATATTATTGTGGTAAGATAACAAACATAACAAAATTTACCATTTTAACCATTTTTAGTAGTTAGTAGTTAGGTGGCATTAAATATATTCATATTTTTGTGCAAACATCACCACCATCCATCTCCAGAAGTTTTCATTTTGCCAAACTGAAACTCGTTACCCTTAAACAATTACTTCCCATTCCCCCCTCATCCCAGCACATGAAAGCCCCCATTCTACTTTCTGTGCCTATGATTTTGACCACTCTAGGTACCCCACGTAAGTGGAATCCTACAGTATTGTCCTTTTGTGATCAGCTTATTTCACTTAGTATAATAATAATAACTCTTAAAATCAGACTAGGTGAGTCCTCTAATTTTGTTCCTCTTTTTAAAGACTGTTTTAGCAATTTTAGATCCTTTCCTGTCCCTATACAATTTATTTATTTCATTTTTTAGAAATGAGGTCTTACTGTGTTGCCTAGGCTTCAGCGCAGTGGCTGTTCCCAGGCGCAATCACAACTCACTGCAGCCTTGAACTCCTGGGCTCAAGGCGATCCTCCTGCCTTGGCCTCCTGAGTAGCCGGGACTACAGTTGTGTGCCACTGTGCCTGGCCCTATACATTTTAGAATCAGCTTGTCTGTGTCTACGAGAACTCTTGGCTCGGACTTAGATTGGAAGTTCACTGAGTGTACAGATCCATTTCATGAGAATTGCTATCTTAACAATATTGAATCTTACGATCCATAAATGTGGTATAACTCTCCACTTACTTATGTCTGCTTTAATTTCTCTCAGCAGAGCTGAGAGCTTGTAGCTTGTAGTATAGATACCTTTTATATACCTTGTTAGATTTCATCCTAGGTATGTGATGTTTTCAATGCTTTGCAAAAAGCATTGAAATAAAAAAGCATTTTTATTTCATTTCCCAATTGTCATTATGAATGTGTACAATTAATTGTTTATTGACTTTGTAACCTTTGACTTTACCAAATTCAATTATTATTCTAGTGGTTGTATTTTTATATTCCATAGGGTTTTCTATGTACACAACCACGTCCATCAATAATGACAGTTCACTACTTCCTTCCCAACCTGTATGCCTTGGCCATTTTAGGGATACAATAAAAATGGGAGACATTGGAATTATTAAACAAAAATTTACTCATTTGCTAAATATTCTTTAAATACCTGTTACATGCGTCACATTGCTCAGTGATGAAGGGGGTTCACAGAAGGGGAGGTGTGTATAATTAATTATTGTATAATTATTGCTAATGCAACACAGAAAGGCCCAAGGATCATAAAATACATGCTGGCGACGGGCCTTGTACTGGATAACACAAAATTCTTACCTACACAGAAAGCTTTGTGTTTTTCACGCAATGAAACGTTGCTGCCAGAATTAACCTTCACAGCTCCGTGACGCAGGCAAGGCTGGTCCGCCAGAAGCCCGGAGTGACGGATCTCTGCCAGCTGTGAGATTTTTATATTTGTAACACTTTACGCCATGGCAAAGCCAGAGATGGTTCTTGGAAGCTTTTTAATGATAAAAATCCTTAGGCTGGAAAGGGACTTGCACTAACCTCTTTTCTAACTGAGCATTGCTATTCTGGGAAGACCGTTTGCCCTTCGGGGCGTGGATGACACATCCGGCCGGTGGGCTCTGCTCTGCCACCGCCCCTCTGGGTTTCAGAGGCACTTTCTAGTCCCAGAAGAGAAGCAGCTCCCTCTGCAGACTCCCAGGCTGAATGCAGACAACAGTCTGGGCTAGCGTCTTCTCCTGGTCGGAAGTCCACTTTTAACTTTCCTGAAAACCCTGTCATATTATCAGTTCATGCTATAAAATCCGTGCCTTTTTCTTTTTCCACCGGGACCCTGCAATACTCATTCTGATGTTCCCTCCAGTGGAGGGCGGGCAAGCCGAACGCTAGCATTTCGGCCTCCACGGTCTTGCTCTCCCAGGCCTGTGGCTAAAATGAACAGCCCTGCCTCATCCAGGCCTTCTCCAAAGAGGAAAAGGAGGGAAAAAGAAATTTTTTAAAACTACCGCACCCTCTGGTGGTCACAACTGAGACCGAGAACACCAAAAATATCTATCAAATTTCCCAAAAGTACTTGTTACAATTAATCATATTTGCTTATAATATTACAAAAAATACATACCTTGGCTAGTCTCCTTTTTAATTATAACATGGTTTGTACATATTTATCTTTTTTCTTGATCATATTTTTAGTGGGTTGTCTTTTTTGAGGTTTATAATTTTCCATTTTGATATTTTCTAATTTATTTCTTCTTTAACTAATATTATTTTCTTTGTATTATATTTCTTGGAATTCCCCCTTCCCAAGAAATGCAAGTTTAATTTTTTGTTATTTTGTTTTCTTTTTTCTTTATTGATGATTAAAAACCCTGAATTTTCTCTCATGTGTTGCTTTGAAAAGTATTACAGAATTTTATATGTAGTGTTGTCCCTTTATAAACAGTATGTTGCTATCTTCTTTAACTTCCCACTTTAGCCAATTATTATTTGGGAGAGAACTGAGCAGATTTTAAATGGCACAATTTTGTTAATTCCTATTGAAACATTAATTGCTACTAGTTTTGCTATATTGTATAAAGGGCTGTAAGATTTTTTAAATAATATATTGGTTCTCCTTATCTCATAATAAATTATAATATTTTGTAAGAATTTCAGACACTGGGCCAGGCGCGGTGGCTCACGCCTGTAATCCTAGCACTCTGGGAGGCCGAGGCAGGAGGATTGTTTGAGCTCAGGAGTTCGACACCAGCCTGAGCAAGAGCGAGACCCCGTCTCTACTAAAAATAGAAAGAAATTAATCAGATAACTAAAAATATATGGAAAAAATTAGCAGGCATGGTGGCACATGCCTGTAGTCCCAGCTACTCAGGAGGCTGAGGCAGGAGGATAGCTTGAGCCCAGGAGTTTGAGGTTGCTGTGAGCAAGGCCGACGCCAGGGCAACAGAATGAGACTGTCTCAGAAAAAAAAAAAGAACCCTGTCTTCTCTGCCATTACACACCTATGTGCACACGTGTGAATGTTTTGCATCCGTTTGGCCCATCAGACTTAAAGGTAAATCCCTTTCCTATGTGGGTTTAGTGATTTGCTTTAATCCCCCATCCCTCCAAGCAGTCTTGGGGCCCACCACAAGCTTTTGAGCTCCCCTAAGACTGCGGGTGCTGCTGTGGTCCCTGGTTCTGGTGGCACCTCTTCTGGCCTCCCAGAAGCTGACCCTGAGACAAAGCTTGGGGCCAGTCGGTGGGAAGGAGCGCCAGCCAAGGGCGTGTGGAAAAGCGGGTTACCACCGTGGCACATGGGGTGCGATCCCACTGGGGCCTCTGCAAGAACCTAGAGCAGCACTCAGAACTGTCTCACGGGCAGGGCTGAGCTGGGACATCTCTCCATGAACTCATTGGATGAAGGCGGCTCCTGGAAACATTGAATCCTGGACCACACTCAGAGGGCAGATTCCTTTGGCCAAAGAAAGCCCTCGGGCAAGAAGCTGGGGTTCTTCGGGTGGGAGCCCTCGGCATAAAAGAAACTGCCACTGAAGCTTAAGGTGAGCCAGGGGACGTGAGAGGGACACTGACAGCATCTGCTGCACGTGGAATTTCATAGAGTCCCCCAGGGGCATCGGGGGCGCTGCCACCTGAACGTGAGGATGGCTGCCTGATGGCGCCACCTCACCGAAGTCCCAGAGCCTGTGCCGTGAGAACTCCCTCCCACGAAGACCTCCAGGTGTGTGAACAAGAACAGCAACTTCTCCTTTACTTGTAGAAAGATTACGGGAAAAAAAGTCTCTAATTTTATTAGCGAGTACTGTTAAAATATAAAATGATTTCCAATTAAATGTTTTAAGTTTTTATAAACATTCCGAAAATGTTATTCATCAAAATACAGAAAAATACTTTTTGGCAGCTCATTTTATGACTTAAAAGCAACTCATTTCAACTCTTAGTACAGTGAATTTTATGTTAAAGGCATTTTAGTTAATAAACTGGCAAGTTCAGAATCAAATGCTGTAAAAGTCCTAAATAAAAGTTTGCCAATGTTTGAAATGCTAACAGACTACAGTACTTTTTCATGATTAGAACCTTCCGTTGGAAGGATTTAGGAATAGAGAAGACAAAAGCACAAAAAGGGATGTGTTCACATGTGCACATTGACATATTTCCTATATATTTAAACTTTTAAAATGAACAAATATGTTCCAAAAGTGCCATAGCGTAAACCATTTTCACAGTTAAAGTCTGTTTTTGTAGTGCTCTGAAAACAGCAGTCTTTGATAATGTAAAGCATCAGTTTAGCTTTCACCCTATAATTTATCTTTCCTCTTTTTAAGTAAGCATTGGGGCTTCTGTTTTCAGAAACTTAATAACCATCAAGGCAAGTTCGACTGCCAGGAAAATACACCACACTTGATACGTCTGGTTCCCATAATGAAAAGTGCACTCGATGCATAGCAAACCTATCAGAATCGAGCCCTTGGAAAGATACCCCTGCTGCCAAGCTACGCCGCCACCCCCTCTGCTGGAATTACATAAATGTGCTCAGTACTAAAATGGAATTTCCTAAAACAAAACAAGTCAGTCAAGCTGTTTTCTTAGTCCTGAAGAACTTAGATCTTGGCAAAACATTTCAGACATTTTTAAGAGCTCTGGACTCTAGACAGATGCATGTGTGATCAGATCGTGGTTGGGACCTTTCAAGACAGTGGTTCTATGCTGGGCTTAATCCCCATTGCAGTTAGAAGAATCCTCACGGTCATTATAAACCCTCAGTGCAGGTGAGATAACTTCAGGTCTTAAACTGACCAGTTTTGTTCTGTTGTTATACAGGAAACATTGAAATATAAAGAAAGAAACGTTCATCAAATTCCATGTGCTAAATACAAACTGCCACTTTACTAGAAACAATCCCTTCTTTGTCTTGGGAGAATGATTTTTATCTTCAAGTGCAAAGACTCATGGGTTTCGGATTCATTGCAAAAGTTAAGGCCAACTGCAAAGTTAGGGGAACAGTCCATAAGACTGCCCTCGCTTCTGAAACCTACTGCAAATTTGGGGGGTCCCTAAAACCACCCTTAGTTTCAATAATTTGCTAAAAAGACATAGAACTCACTGAAAGCTGCTCTACATGTGGCTATGGTTTATTTCAGTGAAAGGCTAGATTAAAATCAGCCTCGGGAGCACCACACAGGGAGAGTCCAGGAAAAGCACCAAATGCAGTCCCCGTTACCCTCTTCCCACGAGCCAGCACGGCATTCTGTCCCAGTGTTGATGTGTGACAATACACATGGAGTGTTACTGCCAACCGGGAAAGCCACCCAAGCCTTGATGTCCACTGGGCTCCATGGTAACTTCTCTAAACCATGGAGAGAAGAGTGATGCCTACCAAAATCCTTTTCAAGTTAATATGACCCACATAGTACCTGCATACACATCTGTTTCCAAGAGCAGACCTGGGGCTCCACCATGGGGGGACGACTGGCCAACTTTAGTCTCCAGAGGTCTCCTGACACCACATGCCCCAAAGTCCCCACCCCACATGTAATGTTCCCACCTGGAATGTCCAGGTCCCATTCTAAGACTACCCAGTGTGGCAGCCCCCACCCTAAATCACATTTTAGACTATCCGGTGTGAGCCAAGGCCCCAGGCAAATGAAGACAAGCCCGTGAGGTATTACATTGCAAGAGCTTAGAGATCACCTCCCAGAAACTGAGGACAAAAGTGAGACCTGTTAAATTCTTTACTACAAAGTTGTAAAATCAGTTGTATGATTATTATAGTCACATATTTTATATTAACTATATTATATTTTAGTCATGTATTTTATATTTTATATAGTCATGTATTAATATTTATATTAAATACCTTTGACTATTGTGAAATATGTTTAATAGTTAAGGCCTTTAAAGCCTTTAAAAGTAACAACTATATGTTTTATCTATTTTCAAATAAAAATTATGACTTATTTTTTACTTCGGTGATAGAAAATGAAAATAAAGCTAATTTTAAAGTTTTGCTTGGGACAAAAAATGATTAAAAAGGCAAGAAGGAAGAAAGAGAGGCAGATCATTTGTCCCTACAGCTGTCTTGAATTTTAACATCATCACCAACAGATTTTATTTTTGTCTTTAAAAGAAAGAAATGCCACAGATTTGAAGAGATTAAGAAGACGCAACCATACACAATGTGGGATCCTGGATTGCATCTTGGAACAGAGAATGAACACCAGGGGATCCAGCGAGTGTGCACAGGGTCAGCAGTTTACCAAGTACTCGTGTGTATGGCACCAGTGCCAATTTCCGGGCGTTGGAATTCTGTGAGTTGTTCACAATGGCGGAAGCTGAGTGAAAGATAGATGTGAACTCTCTGTGTTGTTTTTGCAACTTTTCTGTAAGTCTAAAACCATTTCCAAATAAAAAGTTAAAAGAAAGCTTAAAATGAAATAACTCTGCTTATTCAAGGATTCTCGAAGACAATTGTTTTAATCTTCTTGGAGATCAACCAACTCTTTGATGAAAAGTATGTACCATCCGCCCTAAAGAGCCTTCAAGTGCGCTGCCGTGGTTGGGATGTTTGTCCCCTCCAAGCCTCGTGTTGAAATGTGATCCCAGTGTTGCAGGGGGTGCCTAATGAGAGGTCATGGGGGAGGACCCCTCAGGAATAGACTAATGGCGGGAAGAGCGAGTTTTCAGTCTGTTCATTCTGCAAGAGCTGGTCATTAAGAAGAGCCGGGCCCTCCTCTCTCTCTCGCTTCCTTTCTCGCCATGTGATCTCTCTGCCATGTTCCCCTCACCTTCTGCCACGTGTGGAGGCAGCCCGGGGCCCTCACCAGAAGTCGAGGGGATGCTGGTGCCATGCTTCCTATACGGCCTACAGAACTACACGTCAAATACACCTCTTTTCTTTATAAATTACCCAGCCTTGGGTAGCAACAAACACGAGCTAAGATATCCACTTTTGCCATTTTATAAGTTCACAGACCCATGCGGAGCCCATCTGTGGGCCCCAGGGGAGAACTCCGGCCCCTGGGCCACAGTTCAAGACTTGGGCATAGGAGGAAGTGGCATCCAGCGATGATCTGAGGAGGGACGCGTTCTCACTCCCAATGTCAGCCGCAGTCACATCTTCGCCCTCTGGCCACGTGGGAGGCCCTCATGCAAAATGGGAGATGGAGATGCAGGACTGTGTGCTCCCCCTTGACATTTCCTCCCAAGTTTCACCATGAGAGAACAACACCCACTCACATAGCAAATGGCCCCCTATCTTTGTGAGCCATGCAGCATCATAGATACATCCGAAAGGGACCCTAATGCAGCCCCACTAAGTGACACTAAACAGGATAATCAGCTCTGGGCATGAGGGCCTCAGCAGGAAATGGTGGCCGGGCCCCTAGTGCTGGAAACATGTACCAGGTACAGGTCATCTGTCTCACCGCAAACTTTCCCTCCCACCTTCTCGGTGATAAGTGACTCCATCCAAAGGCTAAAGAAGGGCACAGCTAGCCAAATGGCAGGAATGGCGAGAATAAAAACCATCTGATGCGTGCACAAATAGCTTCCACGAGGATGGTTTTGATTGAATAGTTGTGGGAGTTTTGAGGAGACAAAAGCAGCCAACGCTTACACTAGGCTCATGAAGGCCAAATTCTCAGCATCCTGAATTTACAAATTAGGTAATAGTGAAATCAAACAGAAGGCAAATCTGCTCAAAGGGACAAAGGTGGCTTCAGAGAACAGGAACAGCTTGTCCAAGGAGAGGCCAGGATGCCTTCCAACCCTGAGAAATAGCTGGCCAGTCAAGGGACACTTGGAAGACTCTAGCCCAGGATTTAACAGCCTTTCCAGAGAACTGCACTAAAACACAGACTCCTTTATCCTGGTAGGTCCAGCCCCCCAGGCCTGGCCACTGAGCAGGTGAGGACTGAGAGAAAGCTGACTTTCTCCCCAACTGCCCCCATAACAGACAGAGCGGGATGAGGCTGGAGGAGATGGAAGGCCAGGCCGCGCAGAGCGCGTACAGACTTGGGGGACACAGTTGTTAACAGGGCACTGAAGAGGCATTTCTGACGAAGGCTGGGGTAAACAGCACAGCAGAAGGTGTTCTGGTACACGCTTCCAGGAAGGCAGACCCTCACTATACCACGCTAGACCCAAACATAGTCACGCATCGTGTAAGGCTGTTTCAGTCAATGACGGACTGCACATACGCCAGTGGTCCCACAAGATTATAGTGTCCTATTTTTACTGTACCTTTTCTGTTTAGATACACAAATGCCCACGATTGTCACAGCTGCCTGTGGTACTCACACGGTCACATCTGCGTGGGCGTGCGGCCCAGGTGGCTGTACCATCGGGTTTGTGTGCGTGCACCCTGAGATGTAACGACGAGTTTCTCAGGTGTCCCTGCCATGAGGTCACCGGGCTGCATCCTGTCCAGAACCACGGCAGCAGGTGAAGTCGTGAGCTTGCTCTGAGCTTCGCGGTCTCATGGAAGCTTCCGGGCAGCCACTGCCTTCAAGGGAACTGAGAGTCAATAACCCGCTTCAGAGACCTGGACCCCACAGCTTCCATTCCACGCTTAGGATATAATTATCTGGGTTTTTTTCCTGAGGAAGAAACTCTAGCAGTATGAATAATATGTTCATTTTTAGGACTTTAGAGACATATTGCCAGTGTCTAATCAGAACGATTATCTCGATGTACAGAGGGATGCAGATGTCCATTTTCCTCATCCCCTTTACAATCTTGGCCATTCAGTAGTTAGGGGAGAGATTTTTTTTCTTTCAACTGGCATTTTCAAAAAATGAATACTGCATCTGAGTATCTTTCTTCCATTTTTTTTATGTGCGTGCAAGTTGCTGTCCTTTGCCATATTTCTGTCAAAATATCTTTTTCTCAGTGATCTGTATGGTGTCTTTAAATAAGTTAGTTGCTATTATTTTCCCAGCTGGTCCTCTGTTGACTTCATTTAGTGGTATTTTGGCCACAAAGAAGTGCTGGATTTTAATTTTTTTTCTTTATTGTTTCTGCTTTTGTTACCATGGTTAGAAAAGCCTTTCCTATGCCAAGATTATAAAAATATTAATCCATGTGTTCTTCTGGGCCTTTTATGGGTCTGTATTTTACATTTTACATCTAATCCACGTGGAAGTTCTCTTGGCACAGGAGTTAGTAAACATTTAACCCCGACTCCAAACGTCTGGCCTTTTGTCCTGACACCATTTGTTGAATTATCTGTCCTTCCCTGAAACTTCTGAAATGCCTGAGAAGAGCAAGAATAGTTCTTTAGCAATTTTTCAAATCTACATGGCTGACAAAGATTTCCCTTTTGCCCTCACCCCACACCCTCCCTCCTGTTGACTATTTGCCTTAAGAGGTAGGTGGTGAGTGAGGATCGGGCCCATTTAGAACCTGGGCAAAGACGGGTAAGTGTCTGTCCAGAGAGAGTTGGGTCTCACCTGCCTCTCAACAACCCCAATCGTAACCACCTTCTCCCCCACTTTTCACCATTCAACGTGTCCACTTTCGTGAGATCCTTTAAGGGAATTTGCACAGATTGATCTGAGAAACTTGACTACAGCCCCCCTTCACACCGCCTTTTCCCACCAAAGTTTCAGCATCTACTTCCATGCAGGATCAGAAGCTTCTCCCAATGTCCACGGCTGGTCCTGATCTCAACAGAACCCGCACATCGCGGAGTGACTTCAGGGGACATGGTTCTGTTTATCAGCAGGTGAAACAACCCTGGTGCTGGAGGCGTGGGGGCACAGCCCCATCCACTCGCAGCCTTGGCCTTTGCTAGGTGCCGCCTGGGCTTTGAAACATAAAATTGTCTGGCTGCTCTCCAAGCAGAGAGAGAGAGCGGGGCATAGGCACCTCAGAAGCTGAGTGAGAGAGAGGCGACTGTGCCCACCTCCTGGTGCCCCCTTTCTCTCTTGGCACCCAGGGGAGCTCTGCAGCAGTACTCAGGGCCATGGGAGAGGGGAAGCTTCAGGGCAGTTTGCACCACACACTCTCAACTTGGCTGCGCAATCGATCGCTGCTGAGCCCGGTTTGAGGAGGACGGCGTGTTTGCCTTCCACACTAGATTGTGAGTGAGCATGTCTTGTTTACATTTATGTCCCCAAAACTCAGCACAGCACTCGACACTTAAAATGGGCTCAACACATGTATATTGAATGAAATTAACAGACAACGTATTATTAGTAACAGCGATAACGCTTAGGAATCAGCCTATTACTTACATGACACTTCTGTATATTTTACGAAATTAAATCTTTTGTTCTGTAACAGATGTGTGGCTTTTGGGCAGAGAACGAGGACACAGCAAGAGGAAACGTTCCTTATGAAGTCCTTCACTCATCAGGAGGAACAAGCCTACTGCGCAGGAGCTCTGGAAGCGGGGATCTGGGGAGACACTACACCAGGCAGGACAGCTCCAGGATGAGGCCCCGGACCTATAAAAGTGCGTCTGAAGGAGTCTTAAGGCATTTGAGAGAGCCTTTATCCGGTGAGTGTTCAAAAGCAGCCACGTCCCCTCCCATGATCACATAGCAAGGCCAAGGACTTGACTGCCTGTGTTCTTGTGGCTCTTCACAGAAGCCCCATGAAAGAGGGCTCTTGTCCCATGTGCCGAGTGACTTTCTGGACTTACAATTTCTCAATGCTTCGGCCACATCTTCATCAAAAAAGAATAATTTAATTTGTTATCCTAGGAAATACTGTGTTCTCTCCGTAATCCACAGGCCCATGGCGAATGTTCTGCATTCACTCACGTACCTCCCTACGCTCTGAAGTTGTAAGATGGGACCCTGGCCATGGCCGGATGCCTCACCTGGTTCCTGTCGCTGCCTGTCACCTGATCCCATCCCTGGCTCCTCAGCAGGCAAGAAGCCTGCCCAGAGTCCGCAGCTAGTCCATGGTGGAGCCTACAAGAAAATACAAGACAATTTCGAAACCTGATCTCTCAACCATTATTTCTGCTGAGGCTTCTCATTAAAGGGACCAGAAGGGTGTTCCAAATTCTGTTCCCACAGTCTCCGTCCGAAATATTTGTTCCCTGCTTCAGAGCCTTAATTACAGAACACTCAGTCTTTACCCGTGCAGTGAGGGGCTCAACACACGACCTCCAAGTACCCGAGATTTTACCGACTGATTTCTCCCCACGACTTCGTTTCCGAGCGTGCATGTCTGGGCCCCGGCTCAGCGTCCGCGGACAAGTCAGCGCTTTGCGGCTCCGGGCTGCCAGTCCATTCCGGCGGCCCGAGGTCTCCGCGCAGACCGGCCCCGCGGCGCCCGAGCGCTGTGCGCGCCGCCGGACTACATTTCCCACAGTGCTCCGGGGAGCCGGCGACGCCGAAGTCCGGGGCCCGGCGGGCGGGCTCGCGCGGAGGGCTCCTGGGAGTTGTAGTCCGGTCCGCTGGAGACGGTGCTGCTGCGGGCTCGGCGCCGGCCTTTGTCTGTCTGCGGGCGCGCGCCGCTGCGGTGAGTGAGGCCGCCGGCCGGGTCAGTGCGCCCGAGCGAGGCGGGACTGCACCGTCAGGCCGCCGCCCCCGGGCCCTCCGCGTGCCGCCTTGTGCTGGCCGGCCTGGGCCCCGAGGGAGGCTCGCCGCGAGAGCAGGGCTCCGCGGCCCTCAGAGAAGGCTCCTCTGGGCCAGAGAGCGGGGCGCCCAGGTCCAGGAAGCGGGGCCCGCGGGCCCGAGGCGGAAGGGGAGGGTCTGCGCGAGAGCTGGGGCCGGGCGAGGCGAAGGCCCGCACCCCGGGGAGGCGGGGAGGCCCGGCAGGTGCTCCCCCGCGGCCCAGGGCGGGTTTCAGGAGGGGGCCGGGAGGGTGAGAAGAGGCAGACCCCCGGGGGGAGCATGGGAGAGGCGGAGCGGGGTGTTGGGGAAAATCCCCCTGCCCAGAAGCTGAAATGCTGAAACTGTCCCCACAGAGGTTCCCAAGACGGCAACGTTTACCCTGCCCTGGTCCTCCTCTTCTGAGGACTCTGGAGTTGAGGCCTTAAGTCTGCAGGTCATGTCAGCGACCCTTCACATTCGGTTCTTTTATGCTCCCGGGAGGTACCCAGTAAGACAGTGGTGTTAACCTAAGTGAGGAACCGAGGCAGGGCTGTTCGGTTGCTTGCCCCAGGTCATACACTGGGGGAGCCACCGCAAGAATCTAGGTCTCTCCAGGCCTAATTCTGAGCTTTTTACAAAGGATGTAATAGCCTTTCTAAAAGGAAGAACTACTATTTTCTATTATAAAGACGCTTTCTCCGAAATCTTCAGGAAATTGATTCCTCTGAGCTGTGATCGAGGGAGGAAAACAATGACACTTTCCCTTTATTAATAAAGGAAGTGCGCAGACACAGCTCAGTTGTTATTTGTTGAAGACCTCACAGCAGGGGAAGCGGCAAAGCTGTAAATTCTATCCAGTTGTTCTGACCAAACTCTATTTTCTGGGATGCCCAGCGACAGTCCAACCCCAGGTAGCAGGTGCCATGTACTCCCCACTGACTCTTAGTGGATGTGCAGTTGTTTAGCAGGAATACCTTGACCTTCCAAGTGAGGTGCTGACGCTCTGGTAGGGAACTGGCTTGTAGCTTGTGTTCCAAGGTGGAAGTGAGTCCTCCAAATAAAAGTTCAAAATGGCTCTCCTGGTTATCACACATGTAGCAGAATGTGCAGCTGTCAAGAAGAACCAGGTGTTTAGGTTAACAAAACAAAGAAATGTAGCATCATACTACTATCTCATTAAATCAGGAGGCCAGCATTTTGATAGGACATACCAGAGGGAAACAAAGATTATGCACTGAATCACCACATTAAAAAAAAAAAAAGTATAAGAATTCAGTAATGAAGGTCTGAAGAAGGAATATTCAAAAATAGCAGAAGAAGATAATATGTACATGCAAGAGGATTCCTAGCACCTGGAGGAGTAATTCAGGCTGGTCAAACTCTTGTTCCCTTCTGTTCCATTTTATAAGAATCCTCACCACCTCTTTAGTGATGAGGAACTAGAGAACTTTCTAGTGTGAGAGCATAGGCTTTGATCTGGGAAGTCTGGAATTTGAACCTTTGCTCCACCTTGGCTCCTGACTGGTTATGGGACTTTGGGCAAGTTACTTAACCTAGTTGCAGTGCCTTGGGTTTGGTTTTGGAGTCCAGAGTAGGTTTACCTTTTCCAAAAATTGACAAGTATTTACACTTCCTCAGAACTGGTACTCTCATATCTTCAAGAGTAGGAGAGGGGTGGTTCTGGGTCTGGAGCCTCCTAAGAATTGTTAAAAGGTAACATAGGAAATCGCTTGTTATATCCTTATAACCTACGGGGATACTGGAGAGGAGAGCTGGAACTATTTCCAACATGGAACCAATCATGAGGGCTACAGTGTGGTTTTTTAGATTCTGCATTCCTCTGGGACTGGAAGGATAAAATAGCAGGTGGTTGGGGGGGAAGGAAGTGGAAGATCCCAATCACATGTCAAGACCGAAGTACAAACAGGAGTGACCATTACCTTGGGATTGGCAGAAGAGGATATGTGTGTATGTGTTCTCTGCTTTCTCACCTCCTGTTTCCTCCTGGACTCATCTGTGTGTGGTCCTGGCACCTTTGGGCCCATGTTGCAGTGGCATTGCAGGTGACTGACATTACATCAGGCAGTCCAGACTTCCTCTATTCACTTGTACCCCAAACTGGAGCTTCAGTTAATGTAATCCTTCCCCCTGACCAATTCTCCTGCCTTTTCCTGTTTGTTTTTGTTTGTTTTGCCCCTCAGGTGCTCAGGAACAGCTCATGGAAGAATCATATGAAGAGGGGGTAACTGAGGTCATACAGCAGGAGTGGACATGTTTGGATTCCCAGCAGCTACTCTGCTGGACTGTCACGGAAGATACGCCCAGAATGTAGCATTCTTCAGTGAGTGAGTCGGTTGATGGCTAGGATGCCCTCAGCTCACGGATACTCTGTTCCTGTCCTCAGCACTGGCTGGCAGTCTGAGGAAACAGGGGAGACCTTCCTTTGATGGAGCTTACTGTGTCTGGTGGTTACAGGAAAAGTCTACAAGCTGGAGTTAGAAATAATAGTAAAAACAGAGCAAGAGAACAATCCTGATAGGGAGATAGTCTTGAGGTAGTTTCTGAGAAGCTTAAATCTTAGCACTGTCACTGAATATCAATAAGACAATGGAACAGGGAGAAAATTCCCCTAGGATAACACCAAGAAAACTGTCATGAATGGACCTATATTTAAAGTGTACTAGGAGGCTCAGAGGCACTGTTGGAAAATAGTCAATATCTCCATAGGAAGTGTTTAACGATAACTTCCAAACAAAAATTGATTTCAGTTCAACCACAGCTTAGTAGACTAAAAGTAGCATTGATTTTAAAGGAGAAATTCCTTGAATCAGATTCTATAATTGTCCTGGCTAGATCTGTGATATCAGACAAGTTAACTTCTGTAAGCTCCAGGCTCTTCATCTGTAAAATGGGACAGTAAGCTGTATCTTGTAGGGTTGTGTGGAATTAGCGATGATAAAGTACCAGGGATTCTGCTACATATTTTCTGAGGTCATGGAGCTCGCTCCACTGTCAAGAGAGCAGACTGGACAGAGGTGGATTTCTTAGGAAGCTAATGCAACTTAAACTTCAGAATCCCCCACTTGCATTGGTCTCTTCAATGCCCTGTGCCTAATTGTATACATTTTCTTAAAGGGTTGCCTCTTAAGTTTTAAAGCTTTGAGCCCTACACAACCTGGATCCACACCTGTTTTGGAGTCAGATATAACTGGGGTGTGGGGCTGTATGTGATCCTATACAGTTTTCTTAATTTTCTGAGGCTGCTTTTTATCTGTTAAAGAGATAATCACGTCTACTTCACAAGATTATTTGTGAGGCTAAATTAAATTAAAGTTAGAGGCCAGGAGTGGTGGCTCACACCTGTAATCCCAGCACTTTGGAGGTCAAGGTGGGAGGATTGTTTGAAGCCATGAGTTCAAGATCAGCCTGGGTACCCTAGCAAGACCCCATCTCTACAAAAAATTAGAAAAATTAGCAAGGCATGGTGGTGTACACCTATAGTCCTAGCTACTCAAAAGGCTGAGGCGGGAGGATCGCTTGAGCCCAGGAGTTGAACGCTACAGTGAGCTACAGCTTGGGTGCCATTGAACTCCAGCTTGGGTGACAGAGCAAGACTCTGTCTTTCAAAAAAGAAAACAAAAATTAGAGGCAGTATACTACAGTGGAACATTCCTGAGTGTGGATCCCAACTCTAACCTACCTGGCTGTGTGATCTCTGACAACCTCCCTGTGCTCTCATTATCTGTAGCAATCTCATGGGATTGTTTTTAGGATTAAATTATCTATGCATGGTACATAGTATAATGCCTGGCACATAATAAGCACTGAAAGTATTATGTTCTTTTTTCCCTTTTCTTCTCACTCAACATATTGGTGCATCTTACATGACTTCCCTCTCATTTTACCAGATGTGATGACTGAAGCTCACCACAAATATGATCATTCTGAGGCCACAGGATCCTCCAGCTGGGATTTCCAGAATTCTTTCAGAAGAGAGAAGCTGGAACAAAAATCCCCAGATGCTAAGACACTACAGGAAGATTCACCTGGAGTGAGACAAAAGGTCTATGAGTGCCAGGAGTGTGGAAAATCCTTCCGGCAAAAAGGCAGTCTAACATTACATGAGAGAATCCACACCGGTCAAAAACCTTTTGAGTGTACCCACTGTGGGAAAAGCTTCAGGGCCAAAGGTAATCTTGTTACACATCAGCGAATACACACAGGAGAGAAGCCCTATCAGTGCAAGGAGTGTGGGAAAAGCTTCAGTCAGCGAGGTAGTCTAGCCGTCCATGAGAGACTCCACACTGGACAGAAACCCTATGAGTGTGCTATTTGTCAGAGAAGCTTCAGGAATCAAAGTAACCTTGCTGTTCACAGAAGAGTTCACAGCGGTGAGAAGCCCTACAGATGTGATCAGTGTGGAAAAGCCTTCAGTCAGAAAGGAAGTTTAATTGTTCACATCAGAGTCCACACGGGCCTGAAGCCCTATGCCTGTACCCAATGCAGGAAGAGTTTCCACACTAGGGGGAATTGTATTCTGCATGGCAAAATCCACACAGGGGAGACGCCCTATCTGTGTGGCCAATGTGGGAAAAGCTTTACTCAGAGAGGGAGTCTGGCTGTGCACCAGCGAAGCTGCTCACAAAGGCTCACCCTTTGACTGCTCTCTTCAAAGGAAGTTCTCTTTATGAATCAAAAGTACAAAATCCTCTGAGATCAGGAACCTATCTGACTCTATGGAATGCATGGAGAATCTTTCAGAAAGACCGTCACTGAGTAAGCAAACTGACTTTTCTCCTTTCCCCCAAATGAATAAGAAAAATAAATGTCTTCTTTATTATCATTATCATGTACGTTCTGTAATTTGTCAGTTTATTTTGACCTAGTTTCCCAAGTGACCCCCATTAATCTAGTGCCACACTATAGATTGTTCTGTGTATAGCAGATACAGATTTTAAGTTTGTAATTGACACCATCAGTCTTTAAAAAAAAAAAAGCCCCTTATCAATCTCAAGTTTCTTTTCTTCCCTACATATTCAAATTAATCTTGTTTTACATTCAAGACCACTAGGTAGAATCCATGGGGCAAATCTAATTACTTTAATAATCTTCTTATTGAACATTTTGTTACCTGCATGATACACCCAATAACCTATTCTAGCAAATTACTCATGTCCATTGCAAAGGGCCTAGCCTTTTCTTACAAAAGATTCCATTCCAAGCCTGCAGAGGTTTGGAGTTGTGCATTTAGGTATGTTTCAGTCCTCCACTCCTAACTGGGGTAGAGATAATTCACCTACAGCCAAAGGGCAGATGACTACTATCTGTGCCATTTTTTAAGAATCCTAAACCTATTATCATGCCCTCTATAAAAGGGACACCCTACTTTCTGAGAGACACAATGACCTTCACTTCTGCTTTGGCAATAGTAGCAATATCTTGGGGTTGGAGTCACCTGGAAAGGACATATAAGTGTCCTTATTACTGACTTGTAGTTTGTAGTCAATAATGAAGTTCCACTCTCCAACAACACTATCCTCTTCTTCTTACACACACACAGAAAAATTTGGAAATATAACCCACTCTTATTTTCTTTTAACCTCTAAGGGATGAGATTCAAAGACAGCTGGAGAGAAGAAATTGGCTTTGAGGGAAAATTTCCCTTTTTTTTTTTTTTTGTCTTAGACCTCTATAATCTTTCTTGATAAGCATCTATACGATTGAAATGATAAATGATGTAGATGTGTGGTCTTCTTGAGAAGGCACCGTTCCATTCTTTCTAGTAGATTCTATAAACTGTAGGTTCCTTAATCTTAAACAGTTTATGATAGCCGATCTTTATCATCTAGAGAATTAAATAATAGCAAAGATCTTTGAGCATAAAAACAATTTAGAAACACTATGGATATGAATAATAAGAAAATATTACTCCCAGAAAACTCTGATAACATTTGAAGATGTATACAAGAATGTTCATTTCATACTCATTCATAATAGCCACTCACTGGAAATAATTCAAATGTCCAACAACAGATGAGGAATAAACAAGTTGTGGAATATTCATACAATGAAACAGAACCCAGCAATAAAAAAGAACAAACAACTGATACATGCAACAATATAGATGAATCTGAGAGCCTTATGTTGAGTGAAAGAAGCCAAACACACCCACCCACACACACATACACACACACACAAACGCGCAGAGCATATAATTCCATTTATGTGACTTCACAGAACAGGAAAAACTATGTATGAGGACTGACTTGAAGGGGACGCCAGAGGACTTCATGGAAGTCCAATGAAAAAATGTACACCTTACATCAGGTGGTAGATACATGGATTTGAACAACTGTCAAAATTCATTGAACTCAACACTTAAGATGTATGCATTTTATTACATGTAAAGTATACTTCAGTAACCATAAGGCAGCATAAAAATACTTCCCACAAGTTCTTGGGCACTCATCCCATGAAGAGATGGGGTCTATGTCACCTCCCCTTGAATCTGGACAGGCTATGATTGCTTCAAACAATAGAACACAACAGACACGATGGTACGTGACTTCCAAGGATATTTCTGGAAAGCCCTTCAAAGGTCTGAGAAGCTTCTGCCTCGTTCTCTTGGGAATCTTGGAAACCAGCCACCATGTAAAAAGTCCAACTATCCTGAAACCACTCTAATGGACAAGATGCATGTCAGCTGAGCTCCCAGCAAACAGCCAGCATCAACTCCCAGCTATGTGAGTGAGTCACTGTAGGTGTCCAGCCCAACAGAACCTTCAGATGACTGCAGACCCAGCTGACATCTGACCAAAACTGTGTGAGAGACCCAAAAGTGAGACTTCCTTACCTAATTCCTAACGTACAAAATCATGAGAAAAATGAAACTTTATGGTTGTACACCTCTGTGTTTTCAGGTAATTTGTAGCAGCAATAATACAATGAATTACATATATTTTATATATTACATATTAAAATATATATTTTTAAGGATAAGCTATTGTAAAAAAAAAAAAAAGGAAAAATCCAGGGAAGCAACTTGATTTTATCTCACTGATTAAATCAAAACAGGAAATTTTCATTTACGATTCACCAGAAAGCTTAAGGTTTAAAAATAAACATTCTCTTTGACAAAATAGAGGCATGGTATAGATTGTGTGTGTTTGTGTGTGTGTGTGTGTGTGTGTGTGTGTATATATAAAACCTCAGGATCTCAGATGTGTGTGTATATACATATATATACATACATACATACATAATCTAATACTTATGGTTCTGTAGAAATGGATGAGTAAATAAGGAGTAAATAGGTCAGAAAATATATCACTGGCCACAATGATCAACTTAACCTTCAGCCCCTCTTCCCTCCCTGGAGGTTGGGAGGTGCTGACAGTCCCAGCCCTCTAATCCTGTTTGGTGTTTATAGTGACCAGTCCCATCCTGAAGCTATCTGGGGGCCTCCAGCCATCAGTCTTCTCATTAGCATACAAAAACACTCATCACTCAGGAGATTCCAAGGATTATAGGACTAGTATGTCAGGAAACAGGATGAAGACCAAATATATACTTCACAATATCCCAGGTCTCAAATGCATAAAGCAAAAATTGAGAGAACGGAGGAAATACAGACACCACCAAAATCATAGTTGGAGATGTTGACATCCCTCTCTCAATAACTGGTAAAACAAGTAGGAAAAAATCAGTAACAATATGGAAAATTTGAATAACACAACCAATCAACCTTATGTCACTGATAATCATGAGACACTACACTCACCAAAAACAGGATATTCTTCTCCAGTGTAAAAGCAACCTTCACCAAGATAGATGATATGCTGGGCCACAAAATAAGTCTCAATAAATTTAAAAGACTTAAATCATACAGAGTATATTCTCTGGCCACTACAGTATGAAATTAGAAATCAATAATAATAATAAAATATCTAGAAAATCCCTCCAATTGTTTGGAAATTAAACTACCCACTCCTAAATAACTCAGTTCAAAGAGTAAATCACAAAGAAATTAGAAAATATTTTGAACTGAATGATAATTTAAACACATGTCAAAATTTTGGTGATGCAGCTAGTGCAGCTCTTTAGGGGAATTTTGTAGTTTTAAAATGCCTAGATTTTTTTAAAAAACATAAAATCATTGATCTGTTACCCACTGAAAGCACTAGAAAAAGAATTAATCAAAGCAAAGTAAAAAGAAAACAAATCAAAATAGAAGAAATCAATGAAACTGAATACCAACAAAGCAGAAGTTAGCTATTTGGAAAGATTAATAAAACTGATAAACCCTAGCAAGACTAATCAAGAAAAAAGGAGAAAAACACAAATTATAAATGTAAGAAATATAAGATGTCACTACAAATTATGTAGATACTAAACAATGAAAGTATAGTATGAACAATGTTACGTCAATAAATTCAACAACATAAATGAAATGGGCAAATTCTTTAAAGAATACAATTTGCCAAACTGACAGAAGAAATAGAAAATCTAGGTAGCCCTATATCCCTTAAAGAAATTCAATTTGTAATTAAATGCCTTCACAAAAGAAAAATCCAGGCTAAAATGGTTTTACTGATAAAGTCTAGTAAACATTTTAGTAAAAATAATGATTCCTACACCTTAATCTTCCCTTCTATCATGGACACAAGCCTCTCTCACGCTCCCTTCCACGTCGTCAGCAAGCTCTAGTCCACCAGATTACTTGGCTTGCCCTGGGGTCATTGTGACGTCATTGCCATAGCATCAGGGACTTGGTGGCAGAGTGGAATGTGCACAGTCAGGCTGTCACCAAGACTTCTGTTTCTGCAGTGCTGGATCTCACTGTACTCTTGGGGGGCCTCATTCCTTTCATTAAAGGCAAGTCACTCCACAATTTTGCTTGCTTTCTAATTTATCTCTTCCTAGGAGTTCTGGCCAATCTGCCTGGTTTTTTCTAATTTTATCAATTATGTTCCTTTTATTAACATGTTCTCAGGCCACTCACCCGACCAGCTTTGCCTTCCTCCTAGATTGCCACGATAACAATACATCTCGTTCAACACGAGCTACAGACATACTGGAACTTGTTTGACTATTACCAGAACCATTCAGGATGTTTCTCGGGGTTTTGCCTCTACAGACATCTCACATAATCCTGACTATAACCTGTTGTGACCCTATCTCTTCTTGCTTCAAGACAATGCCCTCTCCCTCTTAACTCCAGCTGTGGATCTCCTGTCTTAATGCTGCCGGACATATTGTTCATCTTTGTAGCAGTCATCGCTCCGCTGGGGTGTTCCCTGGATTTTAGCTCCTCCGTCATTACCACTCACTCCAGCTCTACTGTTGTAGCTCTTGGCATCCTTATAAACGATCCTTTGGTCACTTTCCCTCCTTACTTCCGATGATCTTCCTTTCCATGTGACCAGAGCCACTCACAGCCATCTCTGGTCATATTTTTAACTCTTTCATTATCGATCCAACAATGAACTCAACTTCAACCATCCCAGTTTCTGATTATCAGCTCCTGTCTTTGCACCTCACTCCCTCCAGCAATTCATCAGCCGCACCCCGCCGTCCACGGATCCTGGTGCTCTCACCGCTCTTCACCAGCTCACGTTACGTGGCCCTCATTCCAGTCACACACCTGCAGGCAGCCTCGACTCCCATACCTCTTGGTCATTTTTTAAAACAGCTTTGCTGAGATATAATTTATACACAATAATATTCATTCATTTTAAGTGTATGATTCAATTATTTTTAGAACACTTACAGAATTGAGCAACCATCACCACGATCTAACGTTAGAATGTTTCCACCACACCAACAGCAAAGCTCATTTCCATTTGCAATCACCCACATGGCTATCCTCTGCTCCATGGAACCGTGAACCCAATATCTGCTTCTATAGAGTTGCCTTTTCTGGGCATTTCATATAAACGGAATTATACAATATACGGCTTCTTTCACCTAGTGTAATGTTTGTAAGTTCCAATCATACTGTAGCATGCATCACTACTTCATTCCTTCTGTTGTTGAACAGTATCCATTGTATACATTGCATGCATAATTGTTTGTCCAATTACCAGTTGATGGACATTTGAGTTGTTTCCACTTTTCAGCTATTATGAAAAATGATGCTATGAACATTCACATGCAAATCTTTATGTGGACATACGTTTTAATTTCTCTTGGGTGTACCTGAGAGTAGAATCACTAGGTCATATGGTAAAACTATGTCTAACATTTTAAGAAACTAGAAAACTGTTGTGAAAATGGCATTTTACATTCCCACCAACAATGTATGAGGGCCCAGTTTCTCCACGTTCTCCCCCAACACTTGTTATTGGCTGTCTGTTTGATTACAGACATTCCTTAGGGCATGAAGTAGTATCCACTGTGTTTTAATTTGCATTTCCCTAATATCTAATGATGTTTTCATGTGCTTATTGAATTTTCATATACAGTCATGGGCCACATAATTTCAGTCAATGACAGACAACATATATGACAGAAATCCCATAAGATTATAATGACATATTTTTACTGTACCTTTTCTATGTTGAGATGTGTTTAGATATACAAATCCTTACCATGTGTTACAGCTGCATACGGTATTGAGCACAGTAACAAGCTGCACAGGCGTGTGGCCTGGGAGCAACAGGCCACACCACGCAGTCCAGATGGGCAGCAGATACACGACATCTAGGCTTGTGTGAGTGCTCTCTGTGCTGTTCACACAACGAAGAGACTGCCTAACAGTGCATTTCTCAGAACATACCCCTGTCATTAAGTGACACAAGACTGTCAATTCTTTGGTAAAATGTCCATTTGTAACTTTTTCTATACAAATTTATTGAGACATACATCACATACTTCACAATTCGCCCACTTCAAGTGCATAATACAATGGTTTTTCATATATTCAGAACTGTAAATCATCATACCACATCACCACCAAAATAAATTTTAAAACATTTCATCACCCTAAAAAGAAATGCAGTACCCACTACCAGTTACTCTGCATTCCCCTACCCTCCATCCTCCATCTCTTGGCAACCATCAGCCTACTTTCTATCTCTATATATTTGCCTTTTGGGGATATTCCACATAAATGCAATCACATGATATGTGGTCTTTTGTGACTGGCTTCCATCATTTAGCAGAATGTTTTCAAGGTAACTCCGTGTTGTAACGCGTGTCAGCACTCCATTCCTTTTATTGCTGAATAAGATTCCATTGTATGGATGGATGGACAACATATTACTTACCCATTCATCATAGACATCCCTGAGGGTGAAGAAGAAAATACACAAAGTTTGGATAATTTATTCAAGGGAACAATTGAGGAAAATTTCCCAGGCCTTGCTAGAAATCTAGACATCCAGATACAAGAAGCTCATAGGACTCCTGGGAGATTCCTCACAAAGAGAAATATACCACAACAGTCATCAGATTGGCCAAAATAAACACGAAAGAGGCACTCCTAAGAACTGTAAGGCAAAAGCAGCAGGTAACTTACAAAGGAAAACCCATTAGATTAAATGCAGACTTCTCATCTGAGACCCTATAAGTCAGAAAGGATTGGGGCCCCATTCTCAGTCTTCTCAAACAGAATAATGCCTAGTCTAGAAGTACCCTGGAAAACTAAGATTCATATATGAGGGGGAAATAAAGTCTTTCTCAGACAAGCAAACACTAACGGAATTCATCAAGACAAGACTTGCCCTCCAGGAAGTACTCAGAACTGCGTTATTCACAGATCAGTACAATAAACACTTACAAATGTAAAATTACCCAAAAGCTAAAGGTCAAAGGCCAGATACCAAAATGGCTCAAGAGATAAAACAAAGAAACAAAGTTCAACTCAACAGCATGAACAGAAATCCACCCTACTTACCAATTCTTTCAATAAATGTGAATGCCTTGAACTGCCCACTGAAGAGACACAGGCTAGCCAAAAGGATAAATATACACAAGCCAAGTATCTGCTGTCTCCAGGAAACACACCTAACCAACAAGGATGTATCCAGACTCAAAATTAAGGGGTGGAAAACAACATTCCATGCCAATGGACACCAAAAGAAAAGCTGGCATAGCAGTACTCATAGCAGATAACCTTCAAATCAACAAAAATAAATAAAGACAAAAATAGTCATTACATAATGGTAAAGGGAACAATTCCGCAAGAAGATATAACAATCTTAAATATTGTTATGCACCTAACACAGGAGGGCCCAGATTCATAAAGCAAATCCTACTTGATATGAACAAAATGATAGAAAGCAAGTCCCCATAATAGCTGGGGACTCCAACACCCCATTGACAGAACAGGATAGATCCTCCAAACAGAAAATAAACAAGGGACTTAAATAGAACTCTAGAATATATGGTCTAACAGACATTTACAGAACATTCTACCCAAAAACCATGAAATATACATACTTCTCATTAGTTCACGGGATATTCTCTAAGATTGATCACATCCAAACCCACAAAACATATCTCAAAAATTTTAAAAAATAGAAATTATACCATGCATATTCTCAGATCACACTTGAATACAATTAGAAATCAACTCCATCAGAAACACTCATCTCTACACAAAGTCATGGAAACTAAATAACCTTCTGTTGAATGATTACTGGTCAAGGATTGGAAATCAAAAGATTCTCTGAACTAAATGATAATGGGGACACAACTTATCAAATTCTGTAGGACACAGCTAAAGCAGTCTGGAGAGGAAATCTCATAGCCATAAATACCTACATCCAAAAAACAGAAAGATCACAAATCAACATCTAATAAATCATCTCAAAGATCTGGAAAAGGATGAGCAAACCAATCCCAAACCCAGCAAAAGAAACGAAATAACCAAGATCAGACCAGAACTAAATGAAAACAATAACAAAAAAACTATATGGAAGATTAATAAAACAAAAGGTTGGTTCTTTAAAAAGATAAACAAAATTGACACACCTCTTGCTAGATTAACAAGCAGAAAAGACAATAGTAACTTCCATCAGGAATCAAAAAGGAGAAATTACAGCTGATACCACAGAAATACAAAATATTATTTTTGAATACTATAAAAGTCTCTATGCACATGAACTTGAAAACGTGGAGAAAATGGACAAATTCCTAGAAACACACAGCCTCCCGGCTCAATCAGGAAGATACAGAATTTCTGAACAGACCAATGTCAACTAACAAAATTGAAGCAACAATAAAAAACTTTCCTACGAAAAAAAGTCCCAGACCAGATGGTTTCACACCCAAATTCTACCAGACTTATAAAGAAAGACTGTTGCCTATCCTACAGAAATTATCCCAAAATATAGAAAAGGAAGGAATCCTCCCCAACACGTTTTATAAAGCCAACATAACCCTGATACCAAAGCCAGGAAAGGACTCAACAAAAAAAGAAAACTACAGACCAATATCTCTTATTAATATAGATGTAAAAATTCTCAATAAAATGCTAGCAAACTGAAATCAGCCGTTCATCAAAAAAATAATCCATAATCCATCACAACCAGGTGGGTTTCATCCCAGTGATGCAGGAATGTTTCAATATACCCAAATCTATAAATGAAATTCACCACATAAATAGAAGTAAAAACAAAGATCATAAGATCCTCCCAACAAATGCAGAAAAAGCATTACACGAAATTCAGCACTCTTTTATAAGCATGCTTAACAAAATAGGCACAGTCAGGACTTATCTCAAAATGATAAAAGCCATATATGACAAACCCACAGCCAACATCACACTGAATAGGGAAAAACTGAAAGCATTCCTGCTTAAAACTGGTACCAGACAAGGCTGCCCTCTATCATCACTTCTCCTCAACATAATGCTGGAAGTCCTAGCCAGAGCAATCAGACAAAAGAAGGAAATCAAGGGTCTCGAAATAGGGGAAGAGGAGGTCAAACTTTTGCTCTTTACAGACATTATGATCTTATATCTAGAAAACCCCAAAGAATCTGCCATGAGACTACTGAAATTGATAAACAAATTCAGCAAAGTTTCAGATTACAAAATCGATGTACACAAATCAGTAGTATTTCTTCCATATGCCAGCAACAATCAAACTGAGAACCAAATCAAAGACTCAATACCCTTCAAAATAGCAACAAAGAAAGTAAAAGACCTAGGAATATATTTAACTAAGGAGATAAAAGACCTCTACATGGAAAACTACAAAATACTGAAGAAGGAAATAGCAGAGGATGCAAACAAATGGAAAATCATACTGTGCTGATGGATCAGCAGAATCAACATTGTTAAAATTTCTATACTACCCAAAGTGATCTACAGATTCAGTGCAATCCCTATTAAAATACCAACATCATTTTTCGCAGATCTAGAAAAAATAATTCGTCTTTCATATGGAACCAGAGAAGACCCCGTATAGCCAAAACAACTTTATGCAAAAAGAACAAACTGGGAGGCATAAATTTACCAGACTTCAAGCTATACTTCAAGGCTACAACCACCAAAACAGCATGGTACAGGCACAAAAATAGAGACACAGACCAATGGAGCAGGACTGAGAACCCAGACATAAAACCTCCCTCAAATAGCCATCTGATCTTTGACAAAGCAGTCAAAAACATATCCTGGGGAAAAGAATCTCTAGTCAATAAATGATACTGGGAAAAATGGATAGCCACATATAAAAGATGGAAACAGGATCCACACTTCTCACCTCTGACAAAAATCAACTCACAGTAGATAACAGACTTAAACCTAAGGCATGAAACTGTAAGAACTCTAGAAGAAAATGTTGGAAAAACCCATAGACATCAGCCTAGGCAAAGAATTTATGAAGAAGACCCCAAAAGCAATCACAGCAACAACAAAAATAAATAAAGGGGACTTGATTGAATTAAAAAGCTTCTGCAAAGCCACAGAAACTATCACTAAAGTGAGTAGACAACCTACAGAATGGGAGAAAATATTGGCATGCCACACATCCAACAAAAGGCTAATAATAAGAATCTATATAGAACTCAGGAAAATCAGCAAGAAAAAAATCAAACAACCCTATTAATAAGTGGGCAAAGGACATGAACAGAAACTTTTAAAAAGAACATAAGACTTATGGCCAAGAAACATAAGAAAAATGCTCAACATCTCTAATCATCAGGGAAATGCAAATCAAAACCACAATGAGATATCACTTAACTTCAGTGAGAATGGCTTTTATCAAAAATTCCCAGAACAACAAATGTTGGCATTGATGTGGAGAGACAGGAACACTCATACACTGCTAGTGGGAATGCAAACTAGTACCTCTACGGAAAGTAATTTGGCGATACCTCAAAAAGCTAAAAGTAGAACTACCATTTGATCCAGCAATCCCATTACTGGGCATCTACCCAGAAGAAAAAAAGACATTCTACAAAAAAGACATCTGCACTCAATTGTTTACAGCAGCAAAATTAACAACTACAATGATGTGGAAACAACCCAAGTGCCCATCAATACATGAGTGGATTAATAAAATGTGGTATATGTATATCATGGAGTACTACTCAGCCACAAAAAACAATGGTGATACAGCATCTCTTGTATTATCCTGGAAGGAGCTGGAACCCATTCTATTATGTGAAATATCACAAGAATGGAAAAACAAGCACCACATGTACTCACCATGCACATATAAGTAGTAACATTCATCGGTGTCGGGCAGGTGGGAAGGGGAAGGAGGGGATGGGCACAGTCACACATAATGGGTGTGGTGCGCACTGTCTGGAGGATGGACACACTTACAGCTCTGACTCGGGTGGGGCAAGGCAATAAATGTAACCTAAATGTTTGTACCCCCATAATATTCTGAAATTCAAAAAAAAGATTCAAAAGACAGAAAACAGTGACACTAATACATACATCCAAATGCTCTTCTTTGTAAAAAATTAAATGGTGTTAATGGGGGGGAAGACAAAGTAAAGCAGGGAAAAGTAACCAAAGATACAGAGGATATTATAAAAAGAGTCATAAAAGGTTACTTTAACACTATGCAAACAAATTTGAAAACCTGAATTACTGAAAACTTCTCAGAAAATTATAAATTACCAAAACTATTTCCTACAGAGAGAGAAAATCTACTCGGGTAGTTACTATGTAAGAGAAAGTACTGTCAAAGAACTACCCTAATTCCTTCCCTCTGCTCCCCACCACAATAAACAAGTACAAACAAAACAAAGTACCCAAATCTTTAGGGAACAGCTCTCACGTGAGTTAAACTATACTAAAAGATAAAAATAGGAAATATCCAAAATTTGTTTATAAAAGTATTACAAAATCAAAACGCAATGAAAATGGACAGAAGAAAAAGAAAATGTAAACATATTCCTAAGTATCAGCGTAAAAATTTAAATAAAAGATTAGCAGAAAGAATCACCTACTGGCATGTTAAAAGAAGAATGTAATATGTCATGGCCAAGTGGGGTTCTACTAAGAATGCAAAGTCATTAAAATAATTGAGAATAAAATCTACCATAGTAATAAATCAAAACAGAAAAGACAGATATTTCCATATATGGTGAAAAGACATTTAATAAAATTTAGCATCCATGCTTGATTTAAAAAAGCAAAGATTTCTTAACAAAAAATGTGAATACTTCCTTTATATAGCAACATATATGTATCCCAACCTAACAGCCAGCTCAATTACAGAACCCCTAGACACAATCCCATTGAAGACACAAAAAGACAAGCATATCCATCATTATCTTTGTTAATATTTTAAAAAGTCAATATAAAACAAACTTTTTAAAAATCTGTGATATGTGTCATACAATTTCATGAATGTATTACAGAACCCACACTGATAATAAGAAAGACCAATAATCCAACAGTTAAATGGGTAAAGGACAAGAAGAGGCAATTCTCAGAAAAAGAAATACAAGGATTCCTGAAAATGTTAATACATGTTCAACCACACTCCTGATAAGAGAAATGCAAATTTAAATTACAATAAAAGTAAATCACCTCTAAGACTCGCAAGGATTGATGAATATAAGACATTTATTTCTTTCAGCAGGATTTTAGAAAAAAAAACATGAGACATTGTTGGTAAGTTGTGATCAGGCTGGCACTCATACCCTGTCAGCAGAAGTATAGATGTGTATAATCTCTATGAATGGTGGAAATATCCACCAAACTTGAAAATATACTTACCCTTTAACCTAGTAATTCTTCTTCTAGGAATTTGTTTTATAGATTTACTTGTACACTACACATTTACTTGTATAGAGAACTGACGTGTAGGCAGATAATCACTGCAACACTGTTCATAGTTACGATGTCACCAAAGAGAACTGGTAACATAAATTATAGGACATTCATAAAATGGAACACTATATAGGCATTATAATGGAAAAGAGCAATTCTAAATCATATAACTACGTGAAATGATTTCCAAGAGGTAAGTGCCGAAGTAAGATGCAGAATAGTATGCTACCATGTGCTTTAAAAAAACAATGTATATTCTCACAAAGTATACATCGTGTCTGGAAATCTCCACAAGAAACATACAAAAGGATGCCTCTGGGGAGGGGAACTAGGTTATTAGGAAGGTATGTGAAGGAGACTACATATTACTTGAACCATCTGAATTTTGTACCATAGCCATTTCTTAAAACAGAGGGGAATACACAGACACACATACACACACAAAGACAAGAAAAAAATCATAGAACATTGAATAGTTTTGAAGTCTTTGCAGAAAGACTTATTAGTCCTCTAAATTGATGAAAGAAATACGAGAGGAAACACTGCTTGTTTTTATTACATCTAAGTTCTAAACATCCTATTGCAAATGACAACCAAAATTAAAACAAAGAACAAAAAATAAGGAAGACTTAGTTACTACTGTTTCTACATAAAGAACCTACACAAGAATTTGCAGGAGATGTTAAACACAGCGAGAATAAAAGAAATTATTTCAAAAGCATCCTCCCCCACCCCTGGCAAAAACGTAGATTAAGCAAGATTATGTATGACTGATATTTTACATGAAACACAGTTATAAAATGATATAGAGTAAATGACAATTAGAGTTTTAGAAGAATGGATCCTGGCAGGATAAATATTTTAGGTGAGAGGAGCATTAATGTTTAAAGCTTTAGAAATGAACTAGGACACAGAAAAAGCCGACATACAGAAAACAGATGCAAAGTACACACAGATAAAAAATGAGAGCCAAGAAGGATAGCTGAGAAGAAAAATAAGATCCATGAGGAAAGGGAAGAAAATGCTTCCCCATCAGTTAGCAACTGCCTGGGAGTTAGGAACCTCTGCTCACGTACGGAATCTGCCACTGCCACTAGCAAGTGGAATACAGTCGCTCAGCAAGCGTGCCAGCAGGGAGGAACTGAGAATGCGCAGAAAGCCAGAAAGCGAGAGAAGCAAAGGACAGCCTGACGAATGCCTGAAGGCAGAGAGGGGAAATCGCAGTAAAATTCTGAGGACTGGGAGGGGCTGGGGAGAAACCACAGGCCTGAGGCCCTCGGGAAGAAAGCAGCTCTCCACAGGAGTGCGAAGACTGCGGAGGAAATGGCAAGGCACTTGACGTGAGGATAGTATCCAAAAAAGAGGAAACAGCATCCGATGCCCAGACCTTGTGCAGACAGGGGTGCAAGATGAGCTTTCCTCCAGGAGCCCCCTCACGGCCCAGTGTGCTGAGCTGCCGCTGGAATGGTTCCCGTCCCACTCACCTGCAGGAGGCCCCACTGGGACCCCTCGGGCCTCCGTCCAGGGCTGTGCCCCTCGTTCCAACTGAGCAATTAGTTTCGGTTTGGAAGACAGAAGCCCTGTTCGTAGAGAGAAAAGAAACATGACTGTGGTTCCGAACTCGAGGGATCATCCCGGACCTCAGTGTCAACTTGAGGGTCCACAAGGACCATGAATAGGTCAAGGAGGCCTAGAGGGTGGTGTCAAGGATGCCCAGCTCGTGCAGTAACACAGATGGAGGAGGGAAAGTCAATTAGAAAACTGGGCCCTCCCTGAGGATGAAACTCCTATTTTTGGAGGCAGATGAATCCTGACACAGAAATGTTAGAGAACTGGGCTACCTGCACAACAAAGCTGCCCATCTTAAACCTTGTGTGGCTTGGACCTTCCTGAGGGCCTCTGAGCCCATGCTTTAAAAAGAAATCATTCACGATTTTGCAATACCCCAAACCATTTACCTTGTGAAAACACAAAGTTGCCCAGCAGAGTAATTCTGAGTCAAGGAGAAAGACATGCTTCCCGCAGACACCAGAGTCCCAGTTTTCCAGCCTCGCATCCCTGTGCAGGGCCCGCTGAGCGGCATCCAGGTGCCTCCACTCAGTCTGGGTCAAGGCCACAGCCACATCCCCAAATGACAGTGGTCCCTGCAAAACCAAACCCAAATCTGCTCATCCAGGAACCATCATTTGCACCCTCCTCCGGAGGGAGGGAGCCAGGACAGCTCCACGGCAGAAGGAAAGCAAGACGTTCAAGGCCAACTTCTCACAGTTCTGATGGTCGCAGGAATGACGACAAAAGCTGAGAAGCTGGAAAACCAGAGAATGAGGGGGGGCTGTGACCCCTCACTCGAGCAACACTGCCCTCCTTGGACTCTTCCAACTTGGAGTTTGCTCACCCCGCCCTTCATCAGTCTTTGCTCATGTCACCTCCTCAGAAAGGTCCTCTCTGTTCTCCCCCATCCTCCACCACTCACGTGACCCGCTTCGTATTTCTTCACAGGATTTCTCACCACCTGGCAGGATCGTACCCTCTCTAACGTGAGCTCCAGGAGGGCTCGACAGCTCGGGTCATTGCTGCCTCCTGGCCTAAAACACTACCTGACATTTAGAAGTATCCAGGATTTGTTCCATCAACAAATGAACAGAAACTCTGAAAAGATGTGGAAAGTGATATTGATTTGTCCTAGAATTTAGGGAGAGTATGGTCTGACTCTGGGGCAGAATACTGAAGTAACAACTTAGTATGTACCAGGCGCAGTGCTAAACCCTAAGCATACATCATCTCTCTGAATTTCCACACAGCTGTATACAAGTATTATTGTATCTAATTTGTTGTTAAGGATTCTAAGGTTCAGAAAGTTGGAAGAACTTGCTCAAGGTCCCAGGGCTGCTTGAAGGTACAGTATAAGAGGCAGCTATAAAAAGTGGTAATGAAACTGGAACAAATTTGAAGAAATGCCTATAAGATGTTAAAATGAAAAATTGGGTAAGCCTAAAAAACACATATGCAAAGATGTTTCAAATGAAATAATTTGATTTTTTAGAGAAGTAGAAATGTGGATGATTTTTCATTTTTATATGTTCTTTGTTACTCTTGTATAATAAACGTAAAATCTTTATCATTTTCTTTCAAAATGCTGATTACTTCCTATAAACTCAAAAAACTTCAGAACCCAGTTTTCTCCAGGATAAAGGCAAACTCCAGCCTGGCATTCTAAACCATTAATGTTTCCGACTTTCTCGAGCCAGTTTGTTCACGGTTGGGCCAGAATGACTTCACTCACGCTGCAGCACCTTCCCCTAGTTCCTCCATCCTCTGCAACTATGCAAATTTTATTTATTCTTCAGGAAGATCTAAAACGGCCCCACCTCACCCCGAAGGCCAAGAGAGCACTGCCATCCCTGCCATGTGTATCATTCACCGACTCTGTAGCCCATGTCTGTATACGTTAAATGTGTCCACTTTTCATTATCTGCGAGTTTGCAAAGTATTTGTCAGTTTCTAGCAGAAAGCGTAAGCGGCGCAATCTATTTGGTGCGTGACTATGCAATGGGTAAAGAAGAAGGAACCGAAGGGATGACGGCGGGGAGAGAGGTGGCTTGGTTAGGCGGCCTGGTCCATACACAGGGCAGAGCACCTTCTGGGCAAGAGGCATAAACCCCACCTCTCTTTGAAACGCTTGTTGATACCTCAGAAAACGGAAAACTCAGCCTTGCCTGCATCCGGGCTCTCCTGGCCATCCGCCTCCTGAACTGTTCTCCCAGGGAACGGCAGAGAATTCTGCGAAAGCCGATCTGGAAAAGAAAGGAACCGTGAGGACGTCCGTCCACGCCCTGCACTACAAACTAGAGCCTGCCCTCTGGACGAGTCCGCCGCCGGCCTGCTCCCTACAACGGTCGGCGGACAGGTGAAGGCTGGTACGCGCAGGAGGAAAGGGCCCGGAACGCGACCCCGGCGCTCCCCGCCAAGCACCTCAGCCAACGCGGGCGGACCGTCTGGCCAGGGGCTCCATCTCCTGCCTGGGCACGAGCCGCACGCTCTCCGGGACGCCCGGACTCGGACGGTCGCTCCGCACTGCGCTCCCGACCCCGCTCTCTCCTCGACCCGCCGCTGGGGAAGGGCGGGAGCAGCACCAGGGCCGAGGCCTTAAGGTCCCAGCCCGCCACCCGCCGCTCCTGCACCGAGCCGGACCGGCGGAGCTGCGCAGCCGCCAGCACACAGAGACGGCTACCCGCTGCGCCCGGCCGGCGGCGGTCGCCCAGGCGGACGCCGGGCCGGAAGCAGAAGTGGCCGCGGAGGCCTCTGGGAAGTGTAGTCTGGAGCCGGGGAAATCTGAGTCCTCCGCGAGCTCTGGCGTCGCCAGGCGAGCTTGGAAAAGTGAAGCCGCCTGGGTCCCAGCGCCAGAGATTCTGCGCTAGTCGTCCCATCCTAGCATCGGGATTTTTAAAAGCTCCCAAGTGATTCTAATGTGCTGCCAAGATTGAAACCCGCCACTAGATGCTGATGAAGATAGGAAAGGCATATTTTGTTACTTTGGATAGCTGTTTGTGATTGCTTGTTTGTTTCCAAATAATCCTATTTTGACTTCAAGCGAAGAAAATGCATGTCAGAAAAGTGCGGCACCCAGAACACTAAAAGCGTTATTTTCTCACCATTTGCTGACATAGAAAATGAAACAAGATTGAATCCATTTTAACAAATGTATTATTTTCTAGAAAGAAATATCTATTTCAACTTATAAACTCCAGCAATTGGGAAGCTTAGGAAGGAAAATGTGTCTCTTTTGTTCAAGTAGGACGTTTCTTTTGAAAGAAAATTTCTCAGGACGGGACATTCCTTTGCCGATTTGGCAATGATTGCTGAAAGGCCCGCTATCTGCCACTTACTGGCTACACCTGAGGCGGGTTTCTTCGCATCTTCTTTTCCACTGTGCCTCCTCTTGGTCTGATGAGCCCAGTTTCAGCAAAGAATCCCGGATTTTTAAAAAGTGCTGACTATATTCTGTCTTCCGGAAATTCACCCCAAACACAATGACATAGGTAGATTGAAAGTAAAAGAATGGAAAAAGATATATTATGCAAATTACATGATACAAGGATCAACCCATTAGGAAGAAATAGTGGTCACAAATGGGTATACATCTGTCAACCTAAATGAAAGGACACTACAGAAAATTATTTCTGAATATGTTGGGTCTACTTGGGAATAAAAATAAGGATTATAATCTGGAATACATGAAATGACAAGCTACCAGTATATTCTATGAGGGAAGGATAATGGGAGCTTTTATTAGCAAAAAAAAAGAGATTTACATAAACTACTTAGAAACAGAGTTCATTGGTTCTAGAAGTTCAAAGCCAGCGTTGTGGTCAGTTCTTTGGTATGAATTCCGTTACCGAAAGACTTGAAGGGCTCCCCTGTTTGATTCAAACAAACCAGCTATAAAAGAAATATTTGAGGCACTTAGGGAATTGAAGTCATGCACTTTGAAGACGGAGGAAAGGGCCATGAGCTAAAGAATATATGTAATCACTGGAAACTGGAAAAGGTAAAGAAATATTCTTTTCTACAGCCTTCAGAAGGAACGAGCCCTGCCCACATGTTGACTTCAGCCCAGGGAAACTGACTTCAAACTTCTGTCCTCCAGAAGCTTAAGAGACTAAATCTGTTGTACACCGCTAAGCTTGTGGTGATTTCTTATAGCAGCAATTGGAAAATAACACACCAAGGAAAGGGGAGTACATAATACAGAGAGGTCCAGGCAACAGCGCTTTCATCTTCAAAATATATCCAGAGGAAAGGAACTGGGAAGAGACCGAATGGGCAGCTCTTGTCACTCAGTGAGAAGTGAAGGAATTGGGATACGGCCTTGGAGAATGTTGGTGCCACCCCTTAAAGGCATAAACAACTAAAAGGATCTCAAGAGGCAAGGTTTCTGTATCCCCAGTAAATCAATGATACACAGCACTAGTGAATTTTAAAAAGCAAACTGCAGGCCCAAATATATGCCATGACCTCATTCTTATTTATAAAGTATATCTACATGTGTATATAGCTATGTCTGCGTACGTTTAGGAGTTCTGACTGCTGGGGGCCGCATGATTAATCCCCACATCTCCTCAGTCTTTGCTCCAAGATCCCCTATTTAAAATTGCAAAGTGCAATCCCAACCCACACACACCCACGCAAGCACCCCTCAACCCCCAACCCAGCTCTAATCTTTCCATGACACGTGTCGCCTTATAACACGCTATGCCATTTTTTAGAAGCCAGACGCTGAACGAGCTATGCCATTTATTTTCGTTATGGATTGCTTGTTTCCTCCGCTAGAATTCGACACCCACGAGGGCAGTGATTCTTGAGTAAGCGTCTTTAACAGCTCCTGGTACACAGCTTCCTCTCAAATAACATCTGTTAAACGAACGAACTTCAGAGGTGAGATGGAAGATGCCGAATGGTAAATATTTATTTCAGAATAGTTTTAAAGGTAAGGATAAATTATGGTTGGTATTTGCGTCCTTTTCCCCCAGTAGCACTTTAATAGGTATTCCTAAAATAATTCGTATGCGTTTGTGACAAAAAAACCAGAATAACTTGAATGAACTCCTGCCAGCGGCCAGATCCCCTCTCAGCGCCGCGCCCGAGCCCTGCACCGGCGCCGGAAGTGAGCGCCGCCCGCGCGCGGCTCTCTGGGACTTGTAGTTCGGGGCCCGCCGCGCAGGAGCGGGCAGTATCCGAGCCCGGCGCCGCCAGGTCTGGGATTCCACGTGGGAGGTGAGACGCACCCGGTTGCCCGCGCCGCCGGCGGAGGCGTCCCGGGGTCGGGACGTGGGTGTGGCGCGGGGGAGGCGCTGGGCCGCCGAGCCCCGAAGGCGGGCGGGGCGGCCGTGGACCCGCGGAGGCGCGGCCCGCGGCCGCACGTGAGTCCCGCGCCGCGTTTCCGAGTGCTGCGTGCACCCGGCCCGGCGGCGGCCACACGGAGGCCGGCGGTCCCCCCGCGGCTCCGAACCACCTTCCCTTGCCTGGCGGCGCTCTGGCCTGGGCCGGCCTGGGGGCTTCTAGTTGGCCACAGGGGCCTTTTCCAAGGAGGTTTTCGGAGGGCGTGAGGTGACGGAGAGGGCCTCCTGCGAGGGACCGAGGCTTCTGCGCCGCAGCACTGCCCTCGCTGAAAAGAGGTTGCGTCTGACGCCCTGCACCCCGGCGGGGCTCTGAGAATGAGGTTGGGGACGGCGTCTTGGGCCACCGCAACCCATCCCGAGAGGCGACACTGATAACCCGAGAGCTCCTACTCTAACTAGAACTCGAGGGCGGAAATCGAAAGGTCTGCGAAATGGGCACATCTTAGAGCTGCTGGCGGCTGTGGAATTTACTTGACATTGTATGTTTTGGGGGAGGGCTTTGCCTGTTGGATGCAGAGCCCCGTGGAGAGAGACGAGGGAGGTGGCAGGAAAGCGCCCCGGGAGAGGGAGTGCGAGAGAAGGGTTGGCTGAAGAGGGGCCGGGAGCAGGCGCTGAGTAACTCCCTACAGCCTTGCCGGGCTGGCTAGTGTGTGTCCTGCAAGGTGGCCTTGGTGTTCGTGGCCCTTCCTCGTTCCCTAACTCTGCCTTTCCGGGAATCTGCCCCTCCCTGACGGAGAAAATGACCAAGGTCCTGGCGAATTGGGGTTTCTTTTTTCCTAAAATGCCGTCTCTGAAATGTCTCTGTACTGTGTGTCGTTTCTCTGCTGTCAGACTCAGTGCAAGACATACAGCACATATAGCTGTGGGTATGGGGACATTAAGATACTCAGGGCATAGAGCTAGCAAATGATGTCACCAGGCTCCACACAGATAGTGCTTTCTCTGTCTTACCCTGCCTCTGTGAATTTGGTCCGCTCCTCCAAGCATTGGGCTGTGCTCTTTTCTAGGATCCCCAGAGCATCTTCGCCTGGTCCTCTCAGAGCCTGCCTTTTCCTGCCAGACATTTCACTGCCTTTGAAAGTCACTCACAGCTATTCCATGCTCAGCCCGGTGCTAAGAGGTCTACACTATGGTGCTTTTCTTCAAGGAGTTTGCCGTTTTGATGAGCAGATTACTTGTATGCAAAAAGTATGCATATTAATAGTGGTCATTTATTAACCATGGAAAAGTTAAAAACATGAGAAAATTTGTTAAAGGGCAGCTCAGTAGTTACGAAATTACTCCTAGAAATGCTCCTCGACCAGGCTGTGCATCAGAATTATCTGTGGTGTTAATAATTAAGATTCCTAGCCCTTTCCTCCACACTTACTGAGAATTTCACTCCGTTTTTATCCAGTTGGTCTTTGTACATCTGAAGAGTTCTTGCATCTATTGTGAAATATCTCGCTACATACTTGATGTAAGTGTCTCTAAGGTAGATAAAATGCATTATTCATCTTTCATGCTCCGGTTGCTTTGTTCCCTTTCACCAACATGTCCACGTATTTAATTGGTACAATAAATCTTACATTACCAACTAGCACTTTTTAAAAATTATTTCTCGTTTCTCTCCATAAAACCATTGGTAGAAAGGTACCCCAGGATTGGCACTGGGGGTGTTTGAGAGGGCGGTACATACACAGGAGTCCTCTGCCCAGTCCTGGCGTTGGTGGAGAGCGGGACTCCGCGGAGCTGAGGGGAAGTGCCTCGTCCTCTGAGGCAGGAGCAGCAGAGGCAGAATAAACCCGTTTGCTAACTCCGCGGTGTTCTTCCTCCGCAGCTAAACAGGTCGTCTCACCAGGAGCTATTTGAATGAAGTATCAGCTGGATTTGAAGGGAAATGGCATTAAGGGAAAGGCCATTGTTCTGCTTTGCAAATACAGCCCTCACATACATAGACAGAAACCATGAGATCTTATAAAATCTGGAGGACGGCAGGCTGTCTGCCTTGGAAAGTAATTGAGGCCTTCAAGGGAGACTAACATGAGCGAGACCCTGTGATCAATATATTTTCCTTCCTTTTCTTCTACCTGTCCCCTAATGATTATTTTATTAACTGCTGCTGCATTTGGGAATTGCTAGTACAGTAAAATTTAGGATTCTGATATATGTTACATAATGACTTTGAATTTAAAGAAAGGACTTCATCAATCCTTAATGCCTGTTTTCTGTGTATCAGACATTGTCCTTGAGTCTGTTGAAAGGCAAGAGTCCCAGTTTAATCTCAGCCTCCCTTTGTGACCTTGGGTAAGTCACTTCACTATTATCTGTAAATTGAAGATGTTAGGTTTTCTTTTAGTTGTATCATTATTCATTTAAATGGCCTGTGAATTTATAAATATTTAACATTCAGATTCTGAGTCAGTTGTGCTAGTTGCCTGGGATTTAAAGATTAGTTGAGAGTGGCCCCCGTCCTTCATAATCTTACAGTCAACTTGGGAGACAGACTTCATAGCTGCAGTAGAGGCATGTGGAAACCGCTATGAGGCGGAGGCACCCAGCTCACCCTCATGCTTCAGAAAGGGGCTGTTGATTGTTCTGATGCTGAAACGAGTTCCAGAATGGATGAGAGAACGCTAAGTCGGGGCTGACGCAACGTGAGAAGGGCTGTGCTAGACCTGAGCGTGACGTGTTTGGATGACTGGATCCCTGACTTGCCCCCCTAAGTAAATGTGGGAGATACAGCAGGGATGGGATCTGGAAAGAAGCGGAAGGCCACGTGATGACAAGTGTGTAGTTTTAAGGAGTTTGACATTGGTCCAGTGGAAAGAAGAAACCACTGATCCACTGACCTTCCTCTTTGGTTGGCCTTCAAGACAGTCCACTTTCCCCTCTGTGAGCAGGACCTCAGCCGTCGTGTGACTCATTAGCTCTGCGGATACCAGGGAGACTATTCATTTTTTGAGTCCCCCAGTCCCAGCTCTCTGTCTTACGTTAACAGGAGCACTGTTCTCTTTCCCTTTCTCCTTTCCCCTGTCACAGAGACCCCTCTCATTTGGTCCACTCTCGCCATTTTTACCTACTACAGAGTTAGTAGCCCATCAACACATCCCTTCCATTCTCGGTATGAAATTCCCCCCACACTTTATCTGCAGGATCTTGAAAAATTGATAACTCTGATCTATGGGTTGGAAGATGACAAAATTTGTACTTACAAAGAATTGATAAGGAGTTATTGCAGTCTAGGAAAAAGAAATGAGGGCCTAAGACAGTGGCAGTGGAAATGGAAAAGAGATAACATGTTGGAGGGAAATTTAGGAGGTAGAATTGACAAGATCTGAAGTGGTTTGAATATTGTTGAGGTAGAGAAGGAGGCTTAGACAATCCAGATGACTGAGTAGAAGGTGGACAAAAAAATAAAGGGAGAAAAGATAATCGATGGGCTTGAGTCTCAGAAGAGAGAGGAAGGGATGGATCTAGAATGCGCAGGGAGAGAACAGCCTTGAACAGAAGGCATTCTTTTTTCCCCGCACTCGGAAAGAAAAGCTCTAGTGGAGAGGAGCAGCCAGTCCACTTGCTTGATCTTCTGGGGCCGTGCTTTGCTGATGGGCGCGGTGCGGAGGCTGTCAGCTGCCTCCACTGCTTCTTTGTCCCACCTCGCTCGCGGCTTGCGGGCTTCTCTGTCATGGCAGAGTGGAAAGCAGTGACCTCCAAAGGAGAGCTTGGGAGAAAGCTCCAGCTTTCCTCATCCTGACCTTCTCCGCTGGTGACTAGTTGGGAAAGTCATGTCCCTCCACAGGGCAGGCCTGAGGAGGAAGGAAGTGGGGCCCCTTCAGCCTCAGGCTGAAGCTGGCTTAGCTGATCCAGTTGACAAGACAGCCTTCATTGTCTTTTATATATTCTGTCACTCTGCTTTTCAGGGTGTGGCACGGGCCAGCCCATGCACCATGCAGACACAGGACAGAAATTGAGAGTGTTTGTTTGGAAAACAAAAACCTGATTCTTCACCACATGTAGCTTGAGAAGTACTGTTCCACCAGACGGAGCCCCGGAAGGAACCAGTAAATATTTGGACTGCTTTTACGTGCCTGGCCCACTTGGGGCTTTGGGGATGCAACAGGGGACAAATCAGACAGCCTCTCTGTTCCCAGGGAACTTAGGTCTCAGTGGGCGAAATGGACAGTAAATAAGAGAGCAAACGAGGCATAAGTAGTGGGAAGAAATTAAAACCGGAAAGTGACAGTTACCGGGTGCTACTGTGGATTAGACGGTAAAGGAAATGCTTTTCTGAGGAGGCAGCAGTTGGGCTGAAGCCTGAAGGATGAGGAACAAGGCACGTGAAGATGTGGGAAAAGAACATCCTGCAGAGAGGGCGGCTAGTGCGAAGGCCCTAGGTTGAGAACAGGTTTGATGTGGCTCAAGGGCTTGCAGTGTTGCTGTGCACGTGTGTGATCGTAAGAGAGGACTGACTCAGGCCAAGGCTGGGAGGTGACAGGAGCCAGGTCTGCAGAGCCCCGCGGCCCAGGGTAAAGATTCTGGATTTTACTTGCTGCCCACTGAAAAGCCTTCGCAGGGTTCCACACCTGACCTGGTTTGTGTTTTGAAAGATCACCCTGGCTGCTGTGTGGAAAACTGGTGCAGGGAGAGCGCGGAGACAGAGACCAAGTAGGAGGCTGGTGCGTGAGATAACGACGGCGGGACCTGGGGTGCGGGGTGGGGAGAGGAGGGGAGATGCAGACATGCTTTAGAGGCAGAGGAGTGGGACATGGTGATAGGTGGGATGTGAGGAAGAGAGAAGAGAATCAAATGACTTCCGGGAGTTGGGTGGGCCGGGTGGCTGCTTGCTAAAAGGGGACAGCCAGGGCGAGCAGGTGGTGACGGAGATTGCCAGGGCAAGAGTTCCGTTAAAGCCTTCTAAGCTTTAAGCGCCTTTTAGACATCCCAGTGTAGCTCTTGGGTGGAAGGCTGGAGTGGGCAGTGGAGGGGAATGGTTAGGGCTGGTTATAAATATTGGGCAGTGGATGGTATTTTAAGCCACAGGACTAGATGGGATACCCAAGGAGTGTTTTGTGGTTGAGTGTATGTGTGCTATTTTTTTTCCAGTAATATTCAACTACTGAGGTAGGAAGAAGAAAGGACATACGATTGGAACGGCTAGGGAAAACCCTGAGAAAGAAATGTGCTTTCACTAGAGAAAAAAAGAGGAAGGGTTAAAGGGTGGTGATCTTGATAAAGCAGGTGTGAGGGAAGAGAAAGAACAGAAAGAATGGGCAATATCTTTAAGGTGTAGGATACTAAGAAATTAGTATTTGAAAAGCAGAGGGGTCCAGTAGTGAGCTAGACCTAAATATGTTTATTACAGTTTGCTGAAATGAGGCAGAGATTATTGGCACTGTGGAGATTGAGGTCAGAGCATTGGGTAAATTGTCTGGAATGTTGAGGTTTTGGGGATAATGGCTGGAATAGGGTGAAAAGGACAAGTAAGCAAGGACCAGGAGATGACAGTGACAAGGAAAGATTTGGTAGCCGGTAGCTTGAGCTTGGACTGGTCTTGGGGAGGAGGGGAAGGATTCGGATGGGTGTAGCAAAGCAGGTGAGAAAGGAAAGATTTTCTAACAAAACTTGAACTTAGCTGACTCAGAGCTCCTGAACTTCATGCTAGTCTTCTATATTTTTCTTTCCTTTTCCAGTGCTACCAACGTCACCCTCCCTCCAGGGCATTTGTGCAGATGGTTGTCAGCTGAGGAGAAATGTGCTTCATGTCTTAGGAACCAGTCACATGCAAGGATGTGTCTGTGGACTTCAGCGAGGAGTGGGGTTGCCTTGACCCTGCTCGGAGGCTGCTGTGCGGAGGTGTGACGTGGGAAACTACAGGAACTTGGCCTCAGTGGGTAAGACGTGTGAACGTGGACGCTTACCCATTGGAGTCTTTGTTTCCTAGTTGCTTTTTGACACAAAAGGATGTTTCCTGACTATTCTAAGCAGCTGAAGAACTTTACTTGGTAAGAACTGGAGAATGGTATTAATAGCTTTACTGAGTTTTCTCAGAAAGCATACCTGTTCCATCCCTTATAAGCCAGAGCTTGGGACTGATTCTGCTTTCTGCATGATCACCCAATCCCTGTGTGTTTCCCAGATGTGATCACTCAGTTGGAGTAAGATGAAGATCTTTATATAATGGAGAATGAACTCCAAAGAGTATCAGGCATCATGGCAAGTTCCAAGCCCAGGCTAATCCGTGAAAGAGAAGTCCCTCGATACATGTTCTGGGAGTTCTCTGACATCCTGTGTAGAGAGCGGGGCTTCTGGGATACTTTCTATATATACTGTTCTACCTGGGTCTATTCACTTACTCTGCCTCCTACCTCTGTAGAAGGTTATGGTCTTCTCCATTCACGATGACTTTCTTCTCTGTATTCTTCTCTTTTCCCACGTTGCTCCCACATTGGTCTTACGTAGTCTTTGCTTACACTTACTTTCATTGAGCATCCTCCCCCTGCCTTGAGGTATCTAGTTTCCATTGTTTCTTTTCTTACATGTTCAGGGATTCATCCATCTCCCCTCCTAAAAATGATCAAAACGTGTGGTGAGACAGTCATACCCTAGAAATAGATAAGGGTATAATTGATACAGTTTTTCTGAAAACACTTTGACTGCCCGAATCAGGGAGCCTTAAACATTTCAAATGTAGCATTTCATTTTTATATATCTATCCTAAGATACCAGTCAGTAACTCCAACTGAAAATCGTAAACAAAGATAATCATTTTAGAATCATTTCAAATACTGAAAAATTAGTTACTGAATGTGTCACAGGGGATTGGTCAAATTATCATGGATCATAGAAAAGAAAGATATGTAGCCATTAAAGTTATATTGATAAAGAATTTTTGATTAGATGGGGAGATGCATGTGCACCTACTTGGTTGAACCATGTGAAATTGCCATTTTGTAGTCAAAAGCAGACATTCTACAGAAATAACTGAGAAGAGGCCATCATGGTGCCTTCGGGGTTTGTTCCCACCTCGGCCCATGCGAGGGCCCGGATTCTCTTTCCTCAGTAACCTGGCTCTCCAGCCTCTATCGTCAGCTAAGCCTGAAGGGGAGAAAGGGAAAGCGCTACAGGGTGAAGTGGTTGTCCCTAGGTGGGGAGTCAGGCATTGCCACATTTTTTAAATAAATTTTTATTCTTTTAGAGACATGATCACAGCTCACTGCAGCCTTGAACTCCTGGGCTCAAGTGATCCTCCTACCTCAGCCCCCCGAGTAGCTGGGACGACAGGTGTGCGCCACCTCGCCTGGCTCACTGATGGTTTGTATAGTGATGACCTTCTCTTAAAATTCTTTGTCTTGTATGAAATCATAGTTTCTCTTTCTCCTGCCTTCTCTCTTACTCCTTTTCCCCACAGACTCACTGGCTTCTCTTTCTTCAAACTTGGCAAATCCCAGAGGGCTCACTGCTTTTCTGTCACAGTACGTACCGCCGTACATAAGCATTCCTTGACCTTTTATTGTATCATCACTCTCCCCTCACTGACAGGAGGCAAGTTAAATTTCCCCTTTAGAGAAATTAAGTGCTAAGGAATAAGGTTTGCCAGGTAGGATTGAGTTTTTGTGGGCCACAAACCAGTGTAATGTGTAAGATTTTTCGTTCTCACCCTCACCGTTGGGGCCAGTGGTGCCCTGTTGGGAATGCGTGATGTGTATGAGGAGCCCACTGGTATAAGGAGCCGTTACGCATTTCATGGTTTCAGCCGTCCATTTATTTTGATAACCCTAAGGATAAGCAGAGCAGTAGTCACCCTATTTGAGACGGAGCCTGGCCACTCCCGCCATTAATTGCACGTGGCTGAAAGTCACCTGCCCAATCCGGACACCCTGAACACAGCAGTGATATGGGTCAGGGACTTCACACCAACAATCACCTGCCTGACCACAACCTTAAGATCAAGAGTTTGGCATTCTACCCAGGAACAACAAAGAATTGAACAGCACAGGCGGGAAGGGGATTGGCTCTCCCCCACTTACAAAAACCCTCACAAAACCCCCTTCTGGGCCGACTCTCTTTTCAGACTCAGCTCACTCGCACCCGGGTGAATAAACCAGCCTTGTTGCTCCCACACAGCCTGTGTGCAAAATCTGCCCTTTGGGTCGTTCACCCTTTCACCTAATATCTCTATTTCCTGTCCTTGCATTAAACTCTATTCCCACATGTTTTCTTGGCTATGGGATATCTACACTGGAATATACAGCCACTTCATATTCAGTGTATTGAGAGGTTTAAAAGTTCTTTTTCTTCTTAACTTCCCTTGCTATATTCCTACTTTTGGCAGGATTAAAATTCTTCCAGTCCCCTTATTTTTTTTTTTTATTTTTTTTTTGAGACAGTCTCACTCTGTCACCTGGGCTAGAGTGCCGTGGCATCAGCCTAGCTCACAGCAACCTCAGACTCAAGCGATCCTCCTGCCTCAGCCTCCCGAGTAGCTGGGACTACAGGCCCGCACCACCATGCCTGGCTAATTTTTCTATTTTTAGTAGAGACGGGGTCTCACTCTTGCTCAGACTGGTCTCAAGCTCCTGACCCCAAGCGATCCTCCAGCCTCAGCCTCCCAGAGTGCTAAGATTACAGGCGTGAGCGACCATGCCTGGCCCAGTCCCCTAATTTAGAAATAGGCTATTACTGCATTGTTTCTCTCTCCCCATCCTTAGTATCTGCAAATTTCTCACCAGTTCTCTTTTAACTTCTTTTAAATTTATTAACACTCTTAAGTCCCACAGATATCTCCCCAAAATGGACCCATTTAATGTCCGAAGTATGGTATAAATTAGCCAGGTTGTTGACATTATTTTTCATGCTCAAGTTAGATGTTGCAAGTAGACTTGTCTCCCTTAAATACATCACTTACAATGTCACTCTTTGGATGAAAAGTCGAATTACCCTCAGCTGCTGGCATGGCCTCTAAATTCCCTGCCTGGCTCTCCAGGCCTTTGTGCATCACCTTAGTGGGGGAGCGCGGTTCTCTGCCATCCCTCTTGCCCTCCTTTCCACCCAGGTCTGTTTTCCTGAGGTCCTCCCTCCTCCTTTGTTCTGGAAACTTTTATTATCCCATGTTTTGGTTCCTGATTAATTTTTGTGCTTTTAAGATTTTATTCGAAGTCCATTACCTGTGTGAAACCTCTGACCTCCCATTCTACTGGACCCCCTGCTTTTCAGAACTTTCCATGTATAGCTCAGTCTCAGACCCGACTGCATATTCTTCTGTACGTTTTTCTTTTAACCACTGGATCTGTGAGTCTCATTTATTTTCCTTGTTTCCAGCCAGGTTCCTGGAGGGAAAGCGGTATATCTAATACTTCCAGTGCTGTGTGTACATAATCAATATTTAGTAATTGCTGCAAAATTTAGCAGAGAAAAAAATAGTTGTGACAGTCTTGTGGCAGAAACATTAAGTAAACACAACATACTACTGTAAATTTGACAAGTCCTACGAACGCTAGAACAGTGCTCTGAGAGAACCAAGGCAGGCGATGGGACAAGAGTGACACGGGTGTTGTTGAGAGTGTTAGGGAAAGCCTCTGAAGTGACATTTAAACCGGGAGGTGAAAGATGATATAAGTGACTGGGGAGAAGAACATACCAGTGAAGGGAAACTGTGCAAGGGAGACCCAAAGACCTGGAAGGAGGAGCATGCCTAGAACACGGGGTATATCTGGGAAGAAGAGAGTGGGCAGAAGTGTTGGCAGGGCCTGGCTCACTCACGACATCGAAGCCTTGGTAAAAAGTGGACGTATGCTACGTTCAGTGGGTAGCCATTAGAAAACGGAGTGGTATGCTCTGAGTGACCCAGCATCACCGTGAGTGCTTCGCAGAGAGTGATTTGCAGAGGAGCAGACACAAAGGTGGAGATGGGCTTCCAGTTTCAAGCTCTGCCCCAGATTTTTGCTTTCGTTTTGAGACAGGGTCTCATTCTGTTGCCCAGATTAGAGTGTGGTGGCGGCGTCGTAGCTCACTGCAACCACAAACAGTCCTCCTGCCTCAGCCTCCTGAGTAGCTCGACTGCAGGCACGAGTCACCACACCTGGCTGATTTTGTAAATTTTTTGTAGAGGTGAGGTCTCTATGTTGCTCAGCCTCGGTTTTCATTTTTATTATTATAAAATTGAACATAGTTGTCCAACATTTTTGTTTTGTACAAGTAAGACATAAAAGTCAAAAATGCAAACACAAGCATAATATGTAATAAAATCACTAATAGTTTGTGATTCTGTTTTTTCCTATGTACTCTATACATATGTATGTATATTACAAATATATATGTTAAAATTCTATGAGATTATACTGTATGTATTATTCAGGGTGCTGTTTTATGCAGCGTGGTAAGTGCTGCTTTATGTCATGTTAACTACCTATAAAAGGACCCCTTTTCTCATGTCAGTATTTTCTCCTAATGTTACGTACTCATTCTTCATATTATTTTAGATATTAAAAAACCAGTATCACGAAGTTTCAGTGCTGCTTATGAAAACGTACCATTAATAAGACTCCTCCCCTGTCGATTTTCATGTTCCTGTGATTTCTGCAGCCACTAGCCACCGCAAGGGCCGTACAGTAAAGGCAGCTGAAGCAACCCTTCAACCCTTCAACCCTTCATTTCAGGCCACCTCATGACCTAACTGCTACAAACTACACTCTTTATCATTTTTCCTTTTTCTTTTTGCCATTACTTTTGAAATTTGTAGACAAAGTGATACATTCACCAGGTGAAGGAAACTGTGTTTACAGGCTTTTAATGCACGTGTCCCCTGCTCTGCGGCTCCTGCAGCCAGCACTCCGTTCTAATCCCGTCAGCTGTTCCCTGCTGAGTTTGTCTTCATACATCCAAGCCGTGTGCTCATACGGTTATTTCTTTTCTCTGTCTCTTTCTTTTAAAAGAGTAAGTGTATTCACATGGTTTATAAAGAAGAAGTATAAAAAGATGCACAATTAGGAGCACATTTTCTCAGGACCTCTTGAGGCCATGTGCTCCAGGCTGGTCATGCACATTTGGCTCAGAATAAACCTCTTTAAATTAAAAAAAAAAGTACACAATGAAAAGTTTATTTCATGTCTGTAACTCCAGTCTACTCAGGTTCTGGTCATTGGCTTCTACGAAGCATCTGTTACCTCATATAAATGTCGTTTCTCAATTATGCTTGGAAATCTGAAGAGTAAAGCCACCAACCTGCAATGTTGAGTGTACACATTTGTGATTTTGATTGTTAATTGTCAAAATGTCCGTCTGTCGTCATGGGTGATACCAGTTTATATTCATAAGCAATGTCAATCTTCAGACTTTGGGTTTGTGCTGATGTAATAGGTGGAAAATGGTACCTTGGTATCGTTTTAATTTGAATTTATTTATTGTGACATACTGCTGTGTCTCAATTTATCACTATTTTATATTTTAGATTGACCTTCTCATATCACAGATGAGGATATAGCTTTTTTACGTTACCTCCCCAACCACCCAGTCTCCCAGTAATTTACTTTAGCGTCATGTCGGTGATAAGTGCGTAGGTTCCTTTGACCTGGTGATTATTGTTTACTGTACAGGCAAGCAGTACCCTATAATTACAATTCCTTTTCCTTCCTTTGAAGGTAATACTTGCTTTTTAAAAATATATTTTATTTGGGGAGATTTTCATTCCATACAGTTATTATAGAGTTTTGAGTAATTATTTTTTCTTTTATTTATCAACAATTGATTCAACTTAATTATGTATTTTATTGACTTATTTGCTTACTGCAATTTCCTGTATGATATAGCATCTTTTTCTTAAATTAATTTTAAAGATTTTGCTATAGTATATTCTTAAGTAATTGTTTAACTAATCAAATCCTTTCTTGTCCAAAGAAGTGTCTATTTTTTCCTCCCATTGAAATGGTTAATTGGCTGGGTAGAGAATTCTAATTTCATAATCACTTTTCCTCCAAGATTTGAAGATACTGCTCTAATATCTTCAGGTAAGAAATATTGCCAATTAGTAGTTCCATGTCAACATAATTCTTACTTATTTGTACATAATCTGGCTTTTTTGTGTGAATGCTTTTAGAATTTTCTGGAATTTTTTTTCCCCTAAAGTCCTGAAGTTTTATGAGGGTGTGTTTAGTTGTAGGTTTTTTCACAAAGCATTTTTAGCATTCACCAGGCCCTGAATCTTGAGTTCTGGAAAACACTTTTTTCTGTTATGTCTTTGACTGTTTTCTCTTCGTTCAGTCTGTCTTCACTATCCTCATGAAACTCCCTGAGATGGGCTTTTCTTTTTATCTTTCCATTTGTCTATCCTTTTAATATGCATTCTAGGAGAATACCTCAGTCTTCCGTCCTACCATGTTTTCATTTTGCTCTTCAACCCTCTAGATTTCAGGCCTTACAAAGACAGCCTGACACTTAGCTATGAGACAAATTACTTAACCTCTTTCAACCTTGGTTTCCTCATGTGCAAAATGGGTGTCCTAATAGTTCCTCTCACATAAGGTTTCACTACCCCTGGCTGAGAGCTTTGATCAGACACAGTAGGTATTTCTTAGTATTATCTTCTTCAGTACATTTTACTAGTTTAGAATTATGGTTATTTTTTGTAGCAATAGGTTTATATTTTATCATTAGATTGTGTTTAAATGTGATACCTTCTCTGATTTCTGTGGGATTTTAATTATGTACCTTTTAAATTGTTTCCTCTGGTCATTATTTCTCGTTTATGCCTCTTTTATTAAGTTCCTACTTTTTTTTTTTTTCCCGGTCTGCTTATATATTTTTTAACTGTCTCCTTACATGTTTTTTCAAAAGTCTTGTGGTGGGCCGGGCACAGTGGCTCACACCTGTAATCCTAGCACTCTAGGAGGCCGAGGTGGGTGGATTGTTTGAGCTCAGGAGTTCAAGACCAGCCTGAGCAAGAGCGAGACCCCGTCTCTACCAAAAATAGAAATTAATTGGACAACTAAAAATATATATAGAAAAAATTAGCCGGGCATGGTGGCGCATGCCTGTAGTCCCAGCTACTCGGGAGGCTGAGGCAGTAGGATTGCTTGAGCCCAGGAGTCTGAGGTTGCTGTGAGCTAGGCTGATGCCGTGGCACTCACTCTAGCCAGGGCAACAAAGCGAGACTCTGTCTCAAAAAAAAAAAGTCTTGTGTTTCTTGGTATGATACTGGAATGTGCATCCTCAGCAGATGTTCGACGTGCTTTGGGGCACGTGTGTTCTACTTTAGGGGACGCCTCTGCTAATTGGGTGTGGGAGGGAGATAAGAATCCAGATGGTGGATGGTATAGGCCATTTTTTAAGGCTGCTTCTTCATGCTGGAAAGTTCTCTGGGTACCCCCTGCTTCTTCAGCCCCAGCTCTGGGCTATCTGCCTTGTCAGAGCTCCCTCTTCAGAGGTTACCTCGAGGCTTTTTCCTGGGCACACAGGGAGTCAATTGTTCCTTTTTGTACCTTAGTAAACCGTGTCATTGTGTAGATTCAGCATTGACTCAGCCTTTGCTTCTCTCTTCAGCCCAAATACTAATACTACTATTAGCAAGCTTCAAGCTTTCTTTGGCAGATAATTTCTTTTATTCTTGAGGCTTTATATGGGGCCACTGCTGTTAGTTACCCAATATTTCTGTTTTTGAAGGGAAAGGGGGGCGTTGGGAGAGGTCCTGCTAATGGCAACAACTAGCCCAGCCATTAGGAATGCCTAACTTGAATTAATGAATCTATCTTTGTTATCGTTGATTCTGAGGTTGGAATTAGAATTTCTAGGAGTTGCCGAGATCTCTTAGCCCTGACAGAGGCTCGTCCTGTACAAGATTTGAACTGTGCATTTTTTCCCTAGTGTGTCCATCTTTCCCAATCTACCTGCTCTTCATCATCTAGGAGTTCCTCAACATTTTTATTCTGGTGATGTAAACCTTTCTTTTTTTCCAAGACTATTATGGATTTCTTTTTGTCATTTCCGTGTAATATTTCAATGTTCACTATAATTGTTTCGACCAACATATATTCCAGTAAGTCTAAACTCTGTAATCTTAGCACAGTTCTCTCTCAGGAGTTCCAGAGCCATACATCTCACTCTTACTGAGCAGTGCTGCAAGTGTTCCAGCAGCACAGATTAAACAAGGCAGATTTTGAGTTTGTCATCCACCCCCTTCCCCACTCCAGCCTTGCCCTCCTGCATTTCCTGTCTTACTGTACAGCACCACTGTACCTAGTCACTCAGGCAAGGAACTCAGGGAGCATGGTTGGTGCCTCTTTTCCCTTGCCTTCTAGGTTTAATTTGTCCTCACCTAATTTAGAATGAATCTCTCCACCTTTCTCTACAGGCATCATCCTTACCATTTTTCTTCTGGTTTGCTATAGCAGCTATCTATCTACCTAAAGCCTTGCTCTCCAGTGGTGGTTATAATCACAAAGTTAGTCATTTCACTCCGAATTTACATCCTTTAATAGTCTTCACTCCCTGCAGAGATTAGCCCCCAGTCCTTAGGATTAGACAGCAAGCCCTTTGCCCAGGCTCCTACCTTCCCTATAGGGACAAGTTCTTCACCACTATTAGCTTTTTTTTGATCTCATTCACAAGAAGCTACTAGTAGTCTTCCTGAACACATCATATTTTCTCTCTACGTTTCATGTTTTTCCCCCATCATTTTCTCCCAGAAATCTTCCCAGTGCCCCAAAGTCCAAGTTGCATGCTCCTGTTCTGTGCGCTCATAACTGATTGTGTGTGTATCTGTTGTATGTTCTTCCATACCACTTGCTATTATCATTGTTGGTATATTAGTCATTCTCTCAAGAGGCTTTATCTTGCTAAGCAAAAGTATTTCTATTTTCTTCCTTATATTCACAATGCCTGTGACAGTGGAATACCAATTAAATGTAAATTTAATTAAAAGAAAATAAAGGGAAATGAAATGGAATGTTATTTGTAGCAACGTATAGGATTCAGAGCCTTCTGCAGGACTAGTGAAGGAATACTTCTATTGGCTATGCTTAAAAGCACAGAGAAAAAGTTCTGTCTTCTGTACCCAGACATTCTCTCCTCTGACATTAACCCAAAGGACAGAACTATAAGGACAAGTTGAACATTGTCCTAGCTACTAAATTTTCAGGCCTTAGGCACTCTCATTCTGAAATCTTGAAATCTACCCTCTGTTCTTATCACTGAATTCTCTTTGTTCCCTAGGAAACTTGAATGAAAATTCTGTGGAGCATCTTCAAGAGAAAAGACTGAAGGATCTGTCATATGAGCTTTCCTGCTGGCTAACTCTGGAAGAGATGGCCAGTACAACAACTGGAAGTCAGGATGGTGTTGTGAATCTTCAAGGGGAAGTGTATGGGGAGCCTGAACCAGATCTCCCCCCTTGTGAAAAGGGGGGAGAAGCATCTTCTCATATTTCCAGAAAGAACAGTGTGGCGACTCTTCAAAGTGATGATTTCAAAAACACTGAAAGTGAAAATTATTTGTCTTTGGAAGTCCCAAGCCAAATGGCCACACAAGACTCATCAGTGAAGGTCTATAAGGACGAACGTCAGGATGCTCGGGAGAGCACGTGTCTCTCTGTAACTGAAGAAAGCACTGAGAGCAAGGCGACAAGCAGGGGAAGTTCTCCCGTGGACCACTGTGCAGAGAACCTTCAAGTTAAACCTGTGTCTGATGTAACACAACCGGTCTCACCATTGTCCAGTGGTGAAGGAACTTGCCAGAATGGCCAGCTGAAAGAATCTTTGGATCCTTTTGACTGTAACTGCAAAGACATTTATGGGCAGAAATCACAGCTGGTCAGCTGTAGTCAGCAGAGAGCTCCTACAGAGGAGAAACCCTGTAACCGTAATGACCATGGGGAAGTACTTACCCCCAGCCGAGGTGCTCATCCAGATGAGAAAGTCCACACTGCAGAGAAACTACACAGGTGTGGCCAGTGTGGTAAGGACTTCAGTCAAAGCTCAGAGCTGCTGCTTCGTCAGAGAGACCACGCGGAAGAAAAGCCCTACAAGTGCGGACAGTGTGGGAAGGGCTTCCCCAGGAGCTCGAGTCTGCTCGTCCATCAGGCAGTCCACACGGATGAGAAACCCTATAAGTGTGACAAGTGTGGGAAGGGCTTCACCAGGAGCTCCAGTCTGCTCGTCCATCAGGCAGTCCATACAGGCGAGAAGCCTTACAAATGTGACAGATGTGGGAAGGGCTTTAGTCAGAGCTCCAAACTGCACATCCACCAGCGAGTGCACACTGGGGAGAAGCCCTATGAGTGTGGGGAGTGCGGTATGAGCTTCAGTCAGCGCTCGAACCTGCACATCCACCAGCGCGTCCACACAGGAGAGAGGCCCTACAAGTGTGGCGAATGCGGGAAGGGCTTCAGCCAGAGCTCGAACCTCCACATCCACCGGTGCATCCACACAGGAGAGAAACCTTACCAGTGCTATGAGTGTGGGAAGGGCTTCAGCCAGAGCTCAGATCTTCGCATCCATCTCAGAGTCCACACTGGGGAGAAGCCCTATCACTGCGGCAAGTGTGGGAAGGGATTCAGCCAGAGCTCCAAACTCCTCATCCACCAGAGGGTACACACTGGAGAGAAGCCCTATGAGTGCAGCAAGTGCGGAAAGGGCTTCAGCCAGAGCTCCAACCTGCACATCCACCAGCGGGTTCACAGGAAAGATCCCCATTAAGTGACGTGAGCCACTCAGGTCTTCAGAGGGCTCATACTGTTAAAACTGTCACATGTTTTTTAACATCACTCTTATCTTTATATTCTACAAAGGAGAGAGATGGTAAGGGTTATTGAGATATGTTCCCTCACTGAAAAATCATTCATTCGTTTAAAGTATTTACGTATCAAGCACTTTGTTATGCTGTACAATGAATGGCTTATTCTGATTTCTTACATGCGTAGAGTGAAAATATCTGTACTTCGCAATTCAGTCAGTGTTATTAAAACTGCATATTCTACCCAGCATTTTTAATTGCAAGAACTTTGTATTTGTTGAACCACGGCATGTGTCCCTTTGTTCACATTCCCTTAGAAATCGAAACTCTGGTTTTTCTTCAGATTATGTGCCTTGTGTTTTTTGTATTTTTTGTATTACCTTCCAGTCCTGATTAGCGCTTTCTAAACTACGATTATATCATATAGTATGCCCATTTTAGGCTGAGGAGGTATTTGGAGATAAAATGAACATGGAAATCTCTTGTGTTTATTGCAAATATGTACAGTAGTTTGTGGCCATACCACAAGAAGGTAGAAAATTACTCATTACTCATGTGGTACACCCTCATGTACTATTTTGACAGGAAGTTGAACAACCCCTTCCCTCCCAGGCAACTGTTCAGGAATGTAAGTAGTTCCTTTTCTTGAGTACATCTAGTTTACTGGGGGTACTTCCAGAGTGAAAGCAGGGGAAGGTCCAAAGCAACATGCCCCAAGCAGTTGACAGAGTGTGGCTGGCAATGAAGGGTGGCACCTAAGAGCAGGTGATACCAACAGATGGGTTCCAGACGCAGAGCTGCGAAAAGCTAATACATAGGGAGCATGTGGAAACTGATGAGCAAAGGCTGCAGAAATCACTGGGGCTTGGCAAACTATTAATAAAAATGGCTAGCAGAGAAAGTATTAGAGAAAGTGCTTTTGCTAAACATATCTGATATCCCTGGACAACACTAAAATGCTAGGAAAAAATTTTTTTATAAAACCACAGCAATAGAGAACAGGGGAGAGACCATCAGCAAGTGCGATCTCAACACAAATTTGAAAGACGGAAAGAAAACAGAAGAATTGTTATTAGAGCAGAAGCAGGCACAGTTATGCTGCTTACATATGGGGATAAGTAAAAGAAGGAACTAGTTTGGCCCCAGGCTCAGACATGGTTAATACCCTGGAGGCTGGGAGTCAGACACAAAGAGAAAGCAGTGAAACTAATGACCAGTTGTATATGGAAAATTCTCCCTTGTCCCATAAATACACATATTTCTCCCCAACCCCTGTGCATGGCTGACCAGGGATTTACCCTCCAGCTAGAGGTGGGAAGTTTCTTCTCTGCAGAAGTTGAATGGTCCCAAAGGAAGGACCTCTATATTCTGTCATTTGGGAATCCAACAGTAAAGCAGCTATCTTTCTAGCTGTATATATATACATATATTAATAATAGAGCTTCTAAACCCATGAAATAAAAACTGATAAAATTGAAATACATAGAGGTAAATTTTCAATTATAATTAGATATTTCAATAATCAAGTAATTGATAGCACACGTAGACAGAAAGTCAGTAAAGCTATATAGACTGGAACCACACTATCAACTAACTTGACTAATTTGCATGTGTAGAACACGTCACTCAAGAGCATAAAATACATTGTTTTCATGTGTACCTATTATGGACCATAAAATAAGTCTTTAAAAATTTAAAAGAATGAAAACCATGCAAAGTATGTTATTTCCCCCAGACAGAATTAAATTAGAAATCAGTAAAAAAGATTTCTGAAGAATCTCCAAATATTTGGAAACCAACCTAGGTATCCAGATACAAGAAGCACACAGAGCTCTTTGGAGATTCAATATGAAAAGGCAATCACCACATCACATATTTATTAGACTAGCCAAAGTAAACACAAAAGAGGCAATCCTTCAAACAGTAAGGTGAAAAAAGCAGATAACCTACAAGGGAAAACCTATCAGACTAACTGCAGACTTCTCAACTGAAACCCTACAAGCCAGAAGGGACTGGGGACCCATCCTCAATCTTTTAAAACAGACTAATGGCCAACCTAGAATTCTTTACCTGGCAAAACTAAGCTTCATCTACGAGAGAGAACTAAAGACTGTCCCAGACAAACAATCACTGATGGAACTTGTCAAGACAAGACCTGCCCTGCAGGAAGCACTCAGAACTGCATTATACACAGATTGGCACAATAAAGATCCACCAATGTAAAATCACCAAAAAGCTAAAGGTTAAAACCTAGATACCACAATGGCTCAAGAGAGAAAACAAAGCAACAAAGTTCTATTCAACAGGATGAACAGAAATCCACCCCACTTATCAATTCGTTCAATAAATGTGAATAGCTTGAACTCCCCACTGAAGAGACATAGGCTAGCTGAGTGTATAAAAAATATACGAGGCAAGTATCTGCTATCTCCAGGAAACAAATCTAAACCACAAAGTCTCACACAGACTCAAGGTAAGGGGATGTAAAACAACATTCCATGCAAATGGAAACCAAAAGAAAGTTGGTATAGCAGTTGTCATATCAGATAATACAGACTTCAACAAAAGTAAAGACAGACAAAGATGGCCATTATGTAATGACAAAGGGAATATTTCAACAAGAAGACATAACAACTCTAAATATTTATGCACCTAACACAGGTGTGCCCAGATTCATAAAGTAAATCCTACTTGATCTAAACAAAATGATAAACAGCAACACCATTATAGCCGGGGACTTCAATACTCCTCTGACAGATCCTCCAAACAGAAAATAAACAAGGAAATAATGGAATTAAATAAAACTCTAGAACAAATGGCACTAAAAAAATGGTCCAAACTATTGCTGTTTGCTGATAATATCATCTTATGTCTGGAAAACCCCAAAGAGTCTGCCAAAAGACTACTGGCATTGATACATAACTTCAGCAAAGTCTCAGGCTATAAAAGCAATGTACACAAATCAGTAGCATTCATGTAGCATTCATATACACCAACAGTCAAGCTGAGAACCAAATTTACAGAACCTTCTACCCAAAAACCACTGAATATACATTCTTCTCATCAGCTCATGAAACATTCTCTAAGATTATCACATTCTAAGCCAGAAAACATGTATCAACAAATTTAAAAAAACAGAAATTATACCATGCACCTTCTTGGAAAATAATGCAATAAAATTAGAAACCAACTCCAACACAAATCATCTCTAACAAAGTCTTGGAAACTAAACAACGCACTGCTGAACAACAGCCAGGTCAAGGAAGAAATTAAGATGGAAATCAAAAGATTTCTTGAACTAAATGATAAAAGGGGATACAAGTTATCAAAATCTGTGGGATACAGTTAAAGCAGTCCTGAGAGGAAAATTCATAGCCATAAATGCCACATCCAAAAGTCAGAAAGATCACAAACGAAAAATCTAATGAATCCTCTCAAGGATCTGGAAAAGGATGAGCAAACCAATCCCAAATCCAGCAGAATAAAATAAATAACCAACATCAGAGCAGAACTAAATGAAATTGATAACAAAAGAGCTATACAGAAGATTAATGAAACAAAAAGTTGGTTCTTTGAAAAGATAATGAAATTAACAGGCCTCTCACTAGATTAACGAGAAGCAGAAGAGAAAGGACTCTAATAAGCTCAATCAGCAATGATAAAGGAGAAATACAAATATAGAAATACAAAATATTATCTCTGAATACTATAAAAATCTCTATGCACATAAACTTGAAAACGTGGAGGAAATGGACAGATTCTTAGAAACACAGCCAATCTATGCTCAATCAGGAAGAAATAGAATTCCTGAATGGACCAATATCAAGAAACAAAATTGAAGAAGCAATAAAAAATCTTCCAATAAAAAAAAGTTCTGGACCAAATGGTTTCACATCCAAGTTTTACCAACATACAAAGAATTGGCACCTATTCTGCAGAAATTATTCCATAACATCGAGAAGGAAGAAATCCTCCCCAACACGTGTTATGAAGCCAACATCACCTTGATACCACAGCCAGGAAAGGACTCAACATGAAACTGAAACTACAGAGCAATATCCATTATGAATATAGATGCAACAGTTCTCAAAAAAATCCTAGCAAGGCCGAGGCAGGTGGATTGTTTGAGCTCAGGAGTTCGAGACCAGCCGGAGCAAGAGCGAGACCCCGTCTCTACCAAAAATAGAAAGAAATTAATTGGACAGCTAAAAATATATAGAAAAAAAAAATTAGCCGGGCATGGTGGTGCATGCCTGTAGTCCCAGCTACTTGGGAGGCTGAGGCAGTAGGATTGCTTGAGCCCAGGAGTCTGAGGTTGCTGTGAGCTAGGATGATGCCACGGCATTCACTCTAGCCCAGGCAACAAAGTGAGACTCTGTCTCAAAAAAAAAAAAAAAAATGCTAGCAAACCAAATTCAGCTGTTCATTAAAAAAAAAAACATCCCTCACAATCAAGTGGGCTTCATCCCAGAGATGCTGGAAAATCTATAATATAAATATAATATAAAATCTATAAATATAAATCACCACATAAATGGAAGTAAAAACAAAAACCATATGATCCTCCTAATAGACACACAAAAAGCACTTGACAAAATTCAGCACCCCTGATAAGAACACTTAAAGCAATATGCATAGACGAGACTTACTTCAAAATGATAAAAGCCATATACAACAAACCCATAGCCAACATCATACTGAATGGGGAAAAAATGAAAGTGTTCCCACTTAGAACTGTAACCAGACAAGGATGCACACTATCAACACCTCTATTCAGCATGTGCTGGAGGTCCTGGCCATAGCAATAGAACAAGAGAAGGAAATCAAGGGTATTCAAACCCAAGGAGGCCAAATTGTCACTCTCTGCTGATGATATGATCTTGTGTCTGGAAAACCCCAAAGATTCTGCCAAGAGACTAGAATCAATTTAATGAGTTCAGCAAAGTCTCAGGTTAAAAAAGCATTGTACACAAGACAGTAGCATTCATATACACCAACAACAGTCAAGCTGAGAACCAAATCAAAGACTCAATACCTTTCACAATAACAACAAATAAAATAAACTGCCTGGGAATATACTTAACTAAGGAGATGAAGGACCTCTGCAGGGAAAATTATGAAGGACTGACTGGGGAAACAGCAGAGGATATAAAATAGATGGAAAAACATGCCATGCTGATAGATCAGCAGAATCAACACTGTTAAAATGTCTATGCCATCCAGGGTGATCTTCAGATTCAATGCAGTCCCTATTAAAGTACCAACATCAGTGGAGGAGGGGAAAGATGGCAGATGAGAAAAGCCGCCAGCCAGAGTGTCTCTGAAGGAAAGATAGATTTTAGAATTAAGTGAAAAAAAATAAACAGACAAACATAGATCAGATGAGGGTTGAAAGAAGGGTGGCTGAAACTACAGGGGACTCCACAGGAAGGAGTTGCAGAGGAGAACTGGAAGGAGAAAGGCATTCGAGAGGCTTGGAGACCAGCGACAAGGGTAGGTCAAGCAGTTAAATTTCCCCTCCCTTGCATCTCAGACTGCTGGTGGGCTCCTGAGCGAATGGAGAGACCTGCTAACACCAGGACAGAGACAGCTGCTGCCAGTGAGCGGTGAGCCTCTTGCAGACAGGGCAACAGGCTCCCAGCTCTCTAGGGGCACCTCCTGTCCCACAGACCCAAGCCAATTGGCAGGTATCATATTCTTTCATTCTCCCCTTCCTCTTCCCTACCCGTGGCTGCCGAGAGAGAGACAGTTTAGCCACCACCCAGAGGCATCTTCAAGGAACGGAACCTTTCCTTTTGGGGCCCTACAGAAGACTGAGGGGTACTTAGACTGTGAGTTTCCTACCCACCAGTTCTCCCAGGTGCTTCTTGCCTGGTGACTCTAGGAGAATGGGGCAAATCCCAAGGCAGAGAGACATTGATCCAGCTTGGGCATTCTGTGGGTGACTTGAGACCAGCAATCTTCTCCCTGGCAAGATCAGGGATTGGGATCTCTGGGGCCCAGGGGACAGGCCTGCAGACCAGATCCCATACACCCAGGTCTTGATCACATTGCCTAGAGGCACAGGGGGGATAGTTGTGAATGAGTCTACTCAAATGTGTGCGCCCTCAGGGGCAGATTAGCGTGCTTGAGGGGCAACCCTCCTCCCACAGGAAGGCTGCACTCCCAGCTGAGGCTGCGACCCTGGGCAGAGAACCTCCTGGCCCACATCACAGCAAGGGGAGATCCACTGGCTTCAGGTCCTACCTGCTGGCAGAGGCCCAGGAGAAACTGTGGACTAGGGGACGGTGGAAAGGAGTGAGGCCTGCTCCATACTGCAGGTCTCACACAGCCCCACCCCACATGCAGACTTTTTGGCTGAGTGGGGCCATTTCAGCCCCTCCCTGGAAGTTTTGCCTAGAAGCAGAGAACAGACCTTTGACTCCTGCTAACAGTATTTGTGGAGCTTGAGAGCAGGCTCACACAACCCAGCTCCACCCCACTCCCCCACCTGCCCCTACTGAGGTGGAGAATAAGGACACATCTGGAAGTCCCAGGGCCCCACCCACCACCTGAGGCACTAGTGTGCCTCTTCAGAGGAACAAGAGCTGCTTACAGGACCCCAAAACAACACTACAGCTTACTCCTCACAGCAAGCACCACCTACTGACAGAGAGGTCATTTTGCACACACTTTTACTGCATCTACTGACTCATCATACAGATGTAGTCAAATCTCACCCACAAACACCACCTACTGGCTCAGACACTAAACAGGGCATGTCATTATCAAATGAAAATCTAAAGGTAAGAAGTAACCGCTGATCCACATGGGAAAGAATGAGCAAAAGAACTCTAAAAGTATGAAGAATCGAATGGAAAGCACACCCCCAAAGGGGAACACCAGCTCTCTAGCAATGGCCATCAACCAAATTCAGAACACTAAAATGACAGAAGAATTTTGAACATGGATTATAAGAAAAAAACACAATGATGTGCAAGAGAAAATTGATAACCAACATAAAGAAACCACAAAAAAATCGAGGAAATAAATGAAAAATTCACTAAAGAAATTGAAATGTTAAAGAAAAATCAAACAGAACTTCTGGAAATGAAGAATTTGTTCAAGGAATTACAAAACACAGTGGAAAGCCTCAAGAACAGGGTAGATCAAACAGAAGACAGAATCCCAGGGATTGAAGATAACACCTTTCAATTAAATAAATCAGTTGCAGAGACAGAGCAGAGAAATAAGAAAAAACAGCAAAGCCTACAAGCCATGTGCGATTATGTGAAGGGGCCTAATGTGAGAATCATAGGCATCCCTGAGGGTGAAGAAGAAAATACACAAGGATTGGGTAAGCTATTTGAGGATATAATAGAGGAAAATTTCCCAGGCCTTGCTGAAAATCTAGATATCCAGGTACAAGAAGCTCAAAGGATTCCTGAGAGATTCATTGCAAAGAGGAAGACACCACAACACACAGTCATCAGACTGACCAAAATAACCATCAAAGAGCCCCTCCTATGAGCTATAAGGCGAAAGAAGCAGATAACCTACAAAGGAAAATCCATCAGAATAACAGAAGACTTCTAAACTGGGACCTTACAAGTGAGAAGAGACTGGGGCCCCATTCTCATTTTTCTCAAACAGAATAATGCCCAGCCTAGAATCTTGTACCCTGCAAAACTAAGTTTCATATACGAAGGAGAAATAAAGACCTTCTCAGACAAGCAAAGACTGCAGGAGTGCATCAAGACAAGACCTACCCTCCAGAAAGTACTCAAAATTGTGTTACACACAGATCATCACAATAAATAATCACCAATGTAAAATCATCCAAAAGCTAAAGGTCAAAGGCCAGATAGCACAATGGCTGAAGAGAGAAAACAAAGCAACAAAGTTCAACTCAACAGGATGAACAGAAATCTGCCCCACTTATCATTCTCTCAATAAATGTGAATGGCTTGAACTGCCCACTAAAGAGACATAGGCTGACCAAATGGATAAACAGACACAAGCCAAATATCTGCTGTCTTCAGGAAACACATCTAACCCACAGGATGCATTCAGACTCAAGGTGAAGGGATGGGAAAAAATATTTCAAGCAAACAGAAGCCAAAAGAAAGCTTGAGTAGCAGTTCAGATAACTTAGTCTTCAAATCAACAAAAGTAATGAAGGACAAAGATGGTCAGTATATAATGGTGAAGGGTACAATTCAACAAGAAGACATAACAATTCTAAATATTTATGCACCTAACTCAAGTGTACTCAGATTCATAAAGCAAATACTACTTGATCTAAACAAAATGATAAACAGCAACACCATAATAGCCAGGGACTTCAACACCCCTCTGACAGAACAGGACATATCCTCCAAACAGAAAATAAACAAAGAAATAATGGACATAAACAGAACTCTCAAACAAATGGGCTTGACATTTACAGAACACTGTACCACAAAACCACTGAACATACATTTTTTCTCATCAGCTAATGGGACATTCTCTAAGATTAACCATATCTTAGGCCACAAAGCATGTCTCAAAAAATTTTAAAAAGTAGAAATTTTACCATGCATCTTCTCACACCACAGTGGAATAAACTTAGAAATCAACTCCAACAGAAACTCTCATCTCTGCACAAAATCATGGAAACTAAACAACTTTCTGCTGAACAATTATTGCATTAAGGAAGAAATCAAGATGAAATCAAAAGATTTTTTTGAACTAAATGATAAAGGAGACACGCGTTATCAAAATCTGTGGGACATAGCTAAAGCAGTCCTGAGAGGAAATTTTATATCCATAAATGCCTACATTCAAAAGAAGAAAGATCACAAATAAACAATCTAATGAATCATCTCACAGAACTGGAAAAGAATGAGAAAACTGACCCAAAACCCAGCAGAAGAAAAGAAATAACAAAGATCAGAGCAGAACTAAATGAAATTGCTAATAACACAACTATACAAAAGATTAATAAAATAAAAAGTTGGTTCTTTGAAAAAATAAAATTGACATGTGTCTTGCTAGATTAATGAGAATCAGAAAAGAAAGGACTCCAATAAGCTCCGTCAGGAATGAAAAAGTAGAAATTACAATTAATGCCACAAAAATACAAAATATCATCTGTGAATATTATAAAAACCTCTATGCACATAAACTTGAAAATGTGGAGGAACTAGACAAATTCTTAGAAACACACAGCCTCCCTAGGCTGAATAAGGAAGAAATAGAATTCCTGAACACACCAATATCAAGTACCAAAATTGAACACCAATAAAAAAATCTTCCTAAAATGAAAAGTCCCAGACCAGATGCTTTCACACCCAAATTTTACCAGACCTACACAAAAGAAATCATGCCTATTCCTGCAGAAATTATTCCACAGCATATAGAAGGAAGGAATCCTCCCCAACATGTTTTATGAAACTAACATCACCCTGATACCAAAATCAGGAAAGGAGGCAACAAAAAAAGAAAACTTCACACCAATATCCCTTATGAATATAGATGCAAAAATTCTCGACAAAATCCTAGCAAACCGAATTCAGGTGCTTATCAAAAAAATAATCCATCACAACCAAGTGAGCTTCATCCGAGAGACGGAGCCATGGTTCAACATACACAAATCTATAAATGTAATTCACCACATAAATAGAAGAAAAAATGAAGGCCATGTGATCCTTTCAATAGATGCAGAAAAAGCATTTGACAAAATTAAACACCTTTTTATGGTAAGAACGCTTAACAAAATAGGCATCGACTGGACTTACCTAAAAGTGATACAAGCCACATATGACAAACCCACAGCAAACATCATAATGAATGGGGAAAAATTGAAAGTACTCCCACTTAGAACTGGAACCAGATAAGGTTGCCCACTATCTCCACTTCTATTCAACATAGTGCTGGAAGTCCTGGCCACAGCAATCAGGCAAGAGAGTGGAATTAAACGCATACAAATGGGAACAGAAGAGATCAAACTCTCACTATTTGCTGATGATATGATATTATATCTAGTAAACCCCAAGGATTCAACCAAGAGGCTCCTGGAAGTGATAAATGAATTCAGTAAAGTCTCAGGATACAAAATCAATACACACAAATCAGAGGCATTCATATATGCCAATAGCAGTCATACTGAGAACCAAATCAAAGACTCAATTCCCTTTGCAATAGCAACAAAGAAAATAAAGTTCCTAGGAATACATTTAACTAAGGAGGTAAAAGACCTCTACAGGGAGAACTATGAAACATTGAGGAAAGAAATAGCAGAGGACATAAATAGGTGGAAAACCATACCATGCTCGTGGGTCAGCAGAATCAACATTATTAAAATGTCTATACTACCCAAAGTGATCTACAGATTTAATGCAATCTCTATTAAAATACCAACATCATTTTTCACAGATGTAGAAAAATTAATTTTACACTTTGTATGGAACCAGAGAAGATCCCGTATACCAAAACAATCCTACGCAATAAAAACAAAATGGGAGGTATCAATTTACCAGACTCCAAATTTTATTACAAGGCTGTAGTAATTAAAACATCTCAGTACTGGCACAAAAACAAAGCCATTGACCAGTGGAACAGAACTGAGAACCCAGATATAAAACCATCCTCATATAGCCATCTAATCTTTGACAAAGCAGACAAAAACATACACTGGGGAAAAGAATCCTTATTCAATAAATGGTGCTGGGAAAACTGGATAACCACATGGTGGAAGACTGAATCAGGATCCACACCTTTCGCCTCTCACAAAAATCAACTCATGCTGGGTAACAGACTTAAACCTAAGGAATGATACTATTAGAATTTTAGAGGAAAATGTTGTAGATACTCTTCTAGACATTGGCCTAGGCAAAGAATTTATGAAGAAGATCCCAAAGGCAAGCACAGCAACAACAAAAATAAATAAATGGGACCTGATCAAATTAAAAAGCTTCTGCACAGCAAAAGAAACTGTCACAAGAGCAAACAGACAACCTACAGAATGGGAGAAAATTTTTGCATGCTACAAATCTGATAAAGGGCTGATAACCAGAATCTATTTAGAACTCAGGAGAATCAGCAAGAAAAAACCAAACAACCCTATGAAAAAGTGGGCAAAGGACATGAACAGAAACTTTTCAAAAGAAGACAGAATAATGGCCAAAAAACACGTGAAAAAATGCTCAACATCTCTAATCATCAGGGAAATGCAAATCAAAACCACAATGAGAGGCCGGGCGTGGTGGCTCACGCCTGTAATCCTAGCACTCTGGGAGGCCGAGGTGGGCGGATCGTTCAGAGCTCAGGAGTTCGAGACCAGCCTGAGCAAGAGCGAGACCCCATCTCTACCAAAAAATAGAAAGAAATTAATTGGACAGCTA